>VKOC01003414.1:0-37325 GCA_009364415.1 Spea multiplicata
CAATGGCTGTTTTATCGTTTCTGCGGTGTTTGTGTTTAGCTGTAATTTTCTCTTAACCCATTTACTAAACCCACACAAGTTATATATTGTTTTTTTCAGGACAAGAAGGGCTTTCTTCAGACACCAAAATTTTTTTCATATGATGTAATTTCCTATAATAAAAATATTAAAATATGACGAAAAATTGAAAAAAAAACACATTTTCTCACTTTTATTTGAAAAATCTTTTATTCATCATAAAAAACTACTGAAAAAACCTGCTAAATAGATTCTACTATTTGTCCCGAGTTTAGAAATACCCAATGTTTTTATGTTTTTTTGCTTTCTTCTACACGTTATGGGGCAATAAGTACTAGTAGCGTTTTGCTAATTCAAAACCATTTTTCTCTGAATCTGGTAATTCTGTCTCTATGTGGTATTTGGGGCATCTTTGAAGCCAGCAAATTAAATTTACCCCACCAAACCATATATTTTTGAAAACTAGACACCCCAGGGTATTTTAGATGCTGATAGTTTAACCCTTTCCATGCACTAATCCTACTACCAACCCTTGTCAAAGTTTGTGATAGTAATTGTTTTTGGTGTTTTTTTCACATACTTTGTACTTCAGGTGTGAAATTACAGCTCCTGGTATATGTTGCTGTCACACAACACCCCGATATGTGTCCAGCAACATCTCCTGAGTACATTGATACCCCACATGCATGGGTTTGTCAGATTGTTTGGGGGCAAAAGGGCCACATTTGGAACATGCCTCCTCAGCCGTATACCGCTGCATGGTAACAATTGCAGCAAAAATAGTGGGGAAGGAAAGGGTTAATGGTTCTAATAAAAATAAAAAAAAACCTAAAAAAATGTAAAAAAGTAAAAAAAAAGTAAAAAAAAAAACCCCAAAAAACAATTGCCACTATGCAAGATCACTGTTTATGCAGTGATCAATGGCAATGAAGGGGTTAATATTAAATGGGTGGCTCTTATAATAGCCTTTGGATCAATATATATATATATATTTTATTGGGAATACACACTGATCTGTCTCTCTCCCTCACTAGAAGCAAGTGAGGGAGGGAGGCAGATCCAATACTGATCAAAGGCAATGTTTAGAAAACATTGCCTTTGATTTAGCAAATAATGATCACTCTTATGAGTGATCTGACCACTAGGGGTGCTATTCACTGGATGTCCATGACATCCAGCTACACCCCCCCCCCGATGATGTCAGCAGGCTCCGCCCCCCGGCTTGATGGGCGCCGCCATCTTGAAACACCGCGTGTGTTTCGAAGACACCGGCACCGGGAAGGTAAGTTCAGCGTTTAGGAAGCGATCGCGAGTCGCTTCCTTTGCTAAACAGGTGTTGCAAAGATGCCTCGATACTGAGGCATCTTAGCAACACCAGCTAAGCAAAGGAAGCGACTCGCGATCGCTTCCTAAACCCGTTTTTCGGCGGCGGGCGCCGCCATGTTTGAAAGACGTGCAGTCTTTCAAACATGTTTTTTTTTTTGCTCCTAGGAGCGATCGGGGGGGGCCGGGAATGTTTTTTTTGGTGTTGCTCAATGCCTCGATGTCGAGGCATTAGAGCAACACCGTTTGAGTGAAAAAATCGATCACGGATCGATTTTTTCACCCGTTTAAAGACGTGCCGGTCCTGGCACGTCAATTGTCATAATCGTCACGATTTTGAGTGACGTGCCCGGACCGGCAATTGTCATCAAGGGGTTAAGGGGTAACTCCCAGAAGAACAAAAGTGCCTGTGAAAACAGGAAGAGAAGGGGTAGAGACGCCGATGATGTAGCACGCAATGCATACTGAGACAAGATGTGGCGTACATGGCTGGGGTACCACATACTGCATCCTAATCAAGTACCTTGGCGTGATATTGAGAAGGGTGGGAGGCAACAAACCTACACAAAGCATTATCTCACCATGTAAAGCCCATGAAAACAAAATAGAAAACTTATAAGAAATTAAGCAGCTAAAGGTCAGAGAGTCTATTCCATTTCCATACTGGCTGAATTTCAATAAGAACTTTTGCTGCTCTCTATTACACAGGTACCGTATAGGCTCGATTATAGGCCGCACCCGAATATAGGCCGCACCCTAAAAGTTAGGTGGTTTTCTAAGGAAAAATTATTCTTAGTGGAAAAAAAAACGTAGAATAGATATGCTGCCACTCTGCCCCCCTGAGATATGCTGCCACTCTGCCCTCCACCCGATATATACTGCCCACTCTGTCCTCCCCCCCAAGATACGCTGCCCCAAAATGTGCCCCCCTCCACGACTTACCAAAGAAGACTCCTGTGTGTCTTGCGGGGCCGGCAGGGGACACCTATACAATCTGCGGAGACAACTTCCAGTGCTAGCACTTCCGCCGGCACGGGAGATTGTCTAAGCGCATCGTGTAGACGTTCACCGGCCAGCACGTCTGCATGAGATGCTTTAACAATCTCCCTTGCCGGTACTCCCCTCCGTGGGAATTCCCGGCAATGGAGATTGTTAAAGCACATCGAGCAGACGTGCCGGCAGCGAAGGTCGTTCACGCTCATCGCCGCAGCCGGCGAATGTCTGTACGATGCGCTTAGACAATCTCCCGTGTCGGCACCCCCCCCCCCCCCCCGTGGGAAGTGCCGACAGGGGAGGCTGTCTGGGCGTATCAGAGAGTAGGATACAGGTCCCCTTGGTTGGTATAACACTCCTGTAGCGTTCCTGCTTTTTATTGTTCCAGTTTGTGACCTGGCCTGTCCTGACCCTGTCTACAGTTTTGCTATTTGTTTTCCTGGCACAGCAGCCCCTACATAAGAAATACTGGCTACATACTCTGTACAGCTTCTTCACTGGGAGAGAATATTGACTGAGGTGCCAGATGGTCTAGAACTGGCCCTGGGCGTCACTAAAACAACAACCTGTGAGTTGAATTAAGTAATAGGAGGGGTGACCCTGCAGTTGTACTTCAAATGGGAAGTCAACTAACACTGAGGAAGATTTAAAACTGACAATCCTATTTTGAGGGGCATAGACCACATACCATGTCCTGTGGCATAAAGTGGTTAAGTGAAAGAAAATTTATGTGGTTAAAAAAAAAACTAAAAACTACATACCTCCACCAACCCCTTAGTAGGGGAAGTGAGGTCCATCCAGATACCCAGTGAGCGACATGAGTTTGGCACCCAAAGGCCCTCACATTTTTAATCCAGCGATGATCCCTTGCTCTACCGAGTAGTATGTATTGCATCTCCATTGATTTCAATGGGCTCCATGGATTTGAATGGAGCCCGTGGAGTATTCTCAAACTGTGATTCTGCTGAACTGATATTTGATTTACAAAAACCATACATTTTTTATTATTTTTTAATAATAATTATTCTGCAATGTCTATTGCATCAACATTTTCGGAAGGATCTTGATAACAATAATTCAAGCTGACAACCTTATTGTAAAATGTGAGAAACTATGCAGCTGATTATACGCCACCAAGAATAATAATGCTATATTATAACATGCTTATTTTACTAAAACAATGTTCTCGGTACCAAAAGGATTACAAACATCAGCTATTTTGTTTCCTTATCTTTTTATTAATGTTTTAACTTTTAATTCTTGCAAATGCCATATTGGACAAGGATGACACTTTAATTAAAAATGATTAATATTAGACTTGGGTGCCAGCCAACTCTTCGCGTCCGTCTTCGCGGGGAAAAAAATCTTCATTGGTTGATGGCAGATGAGCCCCCTACTGGCGACCAATAGAGTTGCTCGTACAGACTTAAAATCCTGGTGCAGAAACTCGGCCTGAAACTCCACTCTCCAGAAGTTAAAGGTCCGTACGAGTGACAATTAGAGTCACTCGTACGGACCTTTAACTCTTGGAGGAGGCATGGTCTCCCCAGGCCAAGTTAAATGGCAGGCGTTAAATGTCCATAGGAGCAACTCTATTGGTTGATAGCCAACAAACCCCTTGCTGGTGACCAATAGAGTTGCTCGTACAGACTTTAAAATCCTGATGTTGCAAAAAAAAGAACCCTTCGTGTTCGTTTTTATGTTCACCCAAATACGAATGCACAAGTCTATTAAATATGACCCATCTTGTATTTAAAAACATTTTTGCTATACTTTTTAGTATTCTAAAAGCATAAGGAATCATTGTGATGTAAAGATTGTGGCAAGATAACATTAAAATACAACGCTTATATTATATTTAAAAATTCATGGTATAAATCAACATTTTTCACATGGACACAGATAAAATATTCTCACGTTTCACAAATGTATTTTTTTACTTTACAAAGAGGGCGGTAGATGAATGGAACAGCCTCCCATTAGAAGTGGAAGGTGCTAATACAGAATAAAACAAAATACTGGAGAAGAACAGTTTTCAGGAGTATTTTTGTGTACAAATAATAACAAGCAGCAGTGCAACACACCCCGTAGGCTACTTTGAAAAGAATATTAATTACATTTATTTCAAAGTACAAGCAATTGCTGTTACTATAAGTATTATCCTGCTGATATCTTATTTGCTCTTCAATAAAGAAATATTATACTAAACTTTATTTTATATATAATATATATATATATATTTATATACTCACTGGCCACTTTATTAGGTACACCTGTTCAATTGCTTGTTAACACAAATAGCTAATCAGTCAATCACAACACAGCCGCTCAATGCATTTAGGCATGTAGACGTGGCCAAGACAACTTGCTGAAGTTCAAACCAAACATCAGAATGGGGAAAAAAGGAGATTTAAGTGACTTTGAATGTGGCATGGTTGTTGGTACCTGATGGCCTGGGATTTTCATGCACAACCATCTCTAGGGTTTACAGAGAATGGTCTGAAAAAGATAAAATATCCAGTGAGCAGCAGTTGTGTGGACGAAAATGCCTTGATGATGTCAGAGTAACTCAAATAACCCCTTGTCACAACCAAGGTATACAGAATACCATCTCTGAATGCACAACGCATCGAACCTTGAAGCTGATGAGCTACAGCAACAAAAGACCACGCCAGGTGCCTGTCAGCTAAGAACAGGAAACTGAGGCTACAATTCGCACAGGCTCACCAAAATTGGACAATGGAAGACTGGAAGAACATTGCCTGGTCTGATGATTCTCGATTCCAGCTGCGACACTCAGATGGCAGAGTAAGACTTTGGTGTAAACAACATGAAACCATGGATTCATCCTGCCTCGTATCAACAGGCTGGTGGTTGTGTAATGGTGTGTGGACATTTTCTTGGCACACTTTGGGCCCCGTAGTACCAATTGAGCATTGTTTAAATGCGACAGCCTACCTCACTATTGTTGCTGTCCATCCCTTTACAACCACAGTGTACCCATCATCTGATGGCTACTTCCAGCAGGAAATTGCATCATGTCACAAAGCTCACATCATCTCAAAGTGGTTTCTTGAACATGACAATGAGTTCACTGAACTCCAACGGCCTCCACAGTCACCAGATCTCAATCCAATAGAGCACCTTTGGGATGTGGTGGAACGGGAGATTCGCATCATGGATGCCATCATGTCCATATGGACCAAAATCTCTGAGGAATGTTTCCAGCACCTTGTAGAAAGTAAGCCAGAAGAATGAAGGCAGTCCTGAAGGCAAAAAGGTGCCGGTGCTAGCAAGGTGTACCTAATAAAGTGGCCAGTGAGTGTGATATATAAAAAAACAATCTTTTAATATATATATATAAAAACCAGAGATGTAAATGTTGCTATTTGAATAATTTGTATTTCTAAATCTGGCTAACCACGCTGAACATTTCAAGTCAATATTCCAAGTCAAAGATTTATGTATATGTTTGGGAAAATACTTTTTATGTAAGGATTTCCCATTATTCATGCAGAAATAAGATACCTTGTTGTTTTCTTAGATGAGGCTTGGGGTCACTGAAAATAAAACTGGCTAGATCAAAGATTTGCTACAAAATTGTTTCCATCTGCAAGTGTGGGAATAATTGAGATGTTAAATCAATTATATTGTAAGTTATAGGTACAGAAGATTAATCTACATTTAAAGTAAATACCTAAAATAGAATTGTATATGAAATGTATATCAAGCTTTTTATAAAAAAAATCCTTTTTATTAATTAAAATTATTATATACTGGCTGGCGTAGGATAAAACAGTTATGGTTATACCTCAATCATGGAGCAATCTGGAACACTCAAAAAAAAGTGAAAATTGTTTTATAAAAGGTGTTGATCCAATGATGTTGCCTGGTGACATTATTTTCTTTATCCTCTTTAAAATATTGTTTAGAAATGTGTTACTTTATCACTGGTTTACCAAATAAGATGTAAAAGTGTGTCCAGAAGTAGCTAAATGGAACAGTATTTAAAAGACTATTTTATTTAAGTATTGAAAAGAAAATGGCGATAAAATGTTCTTAATTAATGCCATACCATTATATTTGCAACAACTCTTGGAAAAAATATACAAAATCTGAAAATCCTTGAACGTCATTCTCCTGTCCGCTGTTTTTGTATTATCACAGGTTCTATATGAGAGGTTTTGTGTTAAAGACTCAAATTTAAAAGGTTTTTGGAATACTAATGGCGCTGCTGCAATTTAACAGAAATCCAAGGACATAAAATAATGCCATAAAAACCATACACTTTTTTGAAAGGCAACACTGAGCATTTGAAAACTTTTACAAACAATACACATCAAGGACATTACGTAGAAATTGCACTATTTAGGACATTTTTTAGAGACGCAATCAATTTGACATCTCAGGAAAATATAGCATTGGCCTAAATGTTAGACAAGGCTATTTTATTAATTTTAGAATTTCCTAGGGTTTTTTTATGGTAGCCAATGGCATATCTCACGAATATCATCCATAGTTAACATGGTTTGACCACACATTATGCTCGATTTGTTTTACTCCTTGGTCCCACTTATGCCATGCATGCGCAAAACCATTTCACCATGAAACAGACATTGCACATGCGCATCCTTCTACAACATTGTTTGCCAGCCAACAGCACGTTACATGAACGCATTGTATCAACAGGGTCTTTAGAAGGCCAACTTTTTTGCTGTTGCCTACGTCCTGATCACAGTGGAATAACATTTGTATAAATTCCCTGTGTTCAAAACAAAATTGTGTTACCATGAGGTTACCAGAGTGTTGTATTAGTTTGGAAGAAGTTTAGAAAATTTAGTGTGGTAAAAAAAGCCTATTTTTGTGTAATTTAAAATAGCTAAACAATGTCTGCAAAGCAAGGACTGCCAATGGCGTCTAATAAATGGCGGCCTCTTTTGTGGAAAGATTGGAAACCACGTTGTGAACCTATATAAAGTAGAATGGATTTGTGTTAATGGCCCAGTGTTGTGGGGAGATCGGTATACCACAAAAATGTTAGTAGGCACACAAAAGCGCAATCTCACTTTTTGTATTCCAGGAGCCACGACCTAAACTTCCTGTTCACAAAAGCTCTGTGATTATTCCTTTCCAATAACTTACACTTTCATTTTGCTATTGAAGTGACATTTATTGGGCCAAAAAAAACCACTTACTTACAAACCACATATCTCCAATATAATTAGGCTGATTGAAAAATAAAAGACATGGGCTTTTGTATTAGAGGCCACAAGGATTAACCCCCGATGCATTAGCTGTGTTCTTATACAACAATCCAATTAAAGTAACCACCACTAATTTTGAGGTTTTAGAGGGGATATTATGTACATAATTACCATTTCCCACAATACTGGAGTTTAAGGTTCTTCCTTTTTTTTTTTACATCGTCGAACAGCCCACTGACATAAACACATGCATAATGGGGAACAAATGGATGCTAAATTATGACAAAACAAACTGTTTTGCTGATGCTTCAAAGAAAAGAGCATCTGTTGCGGGGAAAGTACCTAAATTGCATCCATCTATAAACTTATTATATCAGTGTCAACTGCCAAGAATTTAATAGGTTTAAGGGTGGTCATTTCTCTGTGGGGGAATGGTTAAATTCCTATGAAAATCATCAAATTAAAAAATATATTTTTATATATACAGACTGTGGCATGATGCCAGACCAGCAGATGTTTCACCCTAGCTGCCCCTAGAAAGATGTTGATCGTTAACACAGAAGATAGGGAAAATATCGACAAAAAAGCAATACGGTTCCGAAATTATTGAAACAGAAGGCCTGAGAAAATATGTGGTTATGGATTTCACTTTTCTGTATGTTAAGTAAGCGTCTGCATTTGTCTATAAACAGATTTTATTTTATTATTTAGGAGATTATGTTAGCATTTAATCACCTAAGATAAATGTTAAGTAGGTTTTAATGCATTCCTCATTTTAATAATAATAGGAAAACCAAATCTCTTTGCTTAAAGAAGCACTCCAGTCCTATTTGCATGTTAGCCTCATATTGGAGTCCGTTTTGCGTGGATTGCGGTCCATTTTAGTTCATGTAAATCCGTGAAGACATTCGTTAGTTACTGAAGGTAGAGAATGAAACATCTCATTTAACTTCTAGCAGCTACTGTGCAGGGAACATTCATCGATAAAATTCTTGCACATGCTCAGTAGAACTCCCGTTCTAGGCAATGGGAGCTGAGCTCCAGTTGACATCAATGGGATAGTCGCAGCCAATCACATGCATTCTATCTGAACACAAATGTTTTGTTAGCATTCATGTGATTGGTTTCTATTTTAGCGATTTCAATGAGTGTTCTACTGAGCATGTGCAAGAGGTGTACATATACTTGCTTCTTAGTTTCAATAGAGGCAGTCAAGGGTAAACTTATATGAGAAAAAAAATAAAATATGGTTTAGGGGCCTCCTTAGATGCCCTTCAAATTGTATTAGTAACAAAATAAAAATAATAATAATACACAATATTATGTAAAATCATTTACTGATTTGCAATTCTCTATGTCAGATGTTTTCAGTAATAGAACCATAAAGTGAAGCCTGAGCTTTGGTTTTCCAAAAAATTAATAAGTTAAATTATAAAAAGAGAAACAATAAAAAAAATAAAAGTAAGCAAAAAAAAATTCTGAAAAATTACCATTCCCACTCTTCTTGATAATGCCTCTTTCAGGAAAAGCTAAGTTAGCATTGCAATAAAATGATTAATTTTGTACTAGTTTTTCCCCCTTCTCTTATACAATTTAATTGTATTTAATTTAGTTCACTGGGTCTGATCATACTGTACGTGCAGGGAGATATTTGTATCTCTTCTTTTAGTGTTTGTCACTTAAATATATGACTTCTGTAAATATGTAATGTGCTGATTTATCAAGCTAAGTCACGTGTTAAGTAAGTTGTTCCAGATAAAGTCATCGAGAGCTGTGTTTAAAATAGCCATGTTTTATCATGATGCAAAATTGATGAACTTGCCCAGAGGAGATCTGACAATGTAGATTTGTCAGTAAAATAATCACTTACAGCTCACCCCCTATGAACCGTCTTCGGCTTATAAAGAATGGTCCTGTGAAACCACGTCTTTTCTTAAAAAGATAAGATTTCCCTTTGTGAACTGAAAAACCCTTTTTGTAACAGCATCCGTAATCTGTGTGACGCTCAGTAAAATACACGCTTCATCGACTTCAAGTGGCAAATTAAGAAGTATAACATTAGCGGAGAATAATAATGCTCATATTTTCCGTGTTGGTGGCTTTGAGAATAATATACTGCTAACATGTGGGGGGGAAAAACAACAGGATTGCCATTGATTCTTAATCCTGGAAATTTGTTATACCATAGATGTATAAAATCTGTATTTATCCATAATTTATATAATATACATATAATGAACAATTTTGCCAGATCAAAAGGCAGCCTCAGAAATCAATCATAATATATATATATATATATATATATATATACACATAATCGTAATAATTGTTGCAAACACAAGTGTAACTTTCCTTGTAGGAACTGGGTGGCTTCTCCACAAGGACACAAGCGACACCAACTTCTTAACCCCTTAATGACAAAGCCTGTACAGGTACAGGCTCAAAATGCAGTTTTTAATGGGTTTAAAGACCGCCCATTGTCCTTAAGGGGTTAATAATCGGAACCAGAGATTAAGGTCTCTCTAACCTCGATGTCCCTATTCCCTAGAAGCTCAGAACGTCTGCTGGGTAGTAGTGTACCACGGTGTTCTATAGCAATAGAAGTCATCTTCAGCTTTACTCTTGTAAATAAATAGCTTTTGATAAGTCACCCAGCCATGCCCCTAATCCTACATCCTATAACAAGAGAGAGGTATGAATAAATGGAAATATTTTTTTAAAATTCTTACATATTTAACATAACATTATCACTGTTATTCTTCTAAGGAATATTAGTCCGGTCCCTCTGCTTTTTCACATGGGTGATATAAGTTTTGATTAACTCTCTACTTTCAATAAATGAAATTATCATATAAAAGCTGCATTTTGCATTCACTCACGTTGTCTTTGTCTTATATTAAAATATGTTGGATAATCTGAAACAGTGAAAAGTGACAACTAAACAAAAATAGAAGGGATCTTGAAGAGGGCAAAAACTTTTTCATAGCACTCAAGTGTGTCTAGTTTTTTCTTACCCAAAGAACCTTAACCACTTTCCACGGTAGGCCACAGGGCGCTCTTGTGTTTCTAGAGTAGGAGCTTCTTCAAGTCACTTTAAGCTTGGGGAGGGTTGGGGATAGCCCCAGGTAGTCTTTAGTGTGTGTGTGTGTGTGGGGGGGGTAGACAGTAGTGGATAGAGAGCAGGCAGGAGCAGAAAAAAATAATGAAGAGAATCTGAAGACTGCAGCACCCTTAAGAGGTTAAACTGAAATATTTTCAAAATTGTCACCACTACCTATCCTAATGATTTTGCACGCTCCTGTCACCAATGTTGATGTAATGCTATCGGTTTTACACTCTTTACCTGTTTACATATTTTAAATTTAATGTTTTTATTTCACTGAAAAATTCTGTCATTGGATATATTTTTATCTACTCAATTTTCCAAGCAAAATTGCGTGTATGCCCCATACACACCCGAGAATTTTTGTGTTATAATCTTAAAATAGAATAAAAATTAAAAAAAAAAAATGTGATGACGCAGTCTGGCAGTTACCTAACGAATATACAACAAACAGATCCGGTGAAACACGCATTCCAGTAACCCTTTACTCTGTGAGGTATAACCACCCAGAAGCATAAAGTAAACTGTTTGGAAAGTTACTGTAGATTTGCCAAATGCAATATCAATGACAAGACTCCAGCAAAAGCAAAAAAACATCATATCAGTTTCTAAAATGTTTTGGCAAGTGGAAGTAATTTAGATGTTTATGTCAAGTTGTGGTATGTGTGAGGGTAGTTTTGTTGTCAAGATAGCAGTAAAGAGAGATGGAAACTTATGCAGGCAGATAAAGAAAAAGAACGTGTTGTAGGTAGAGTCAAAATAGAGATATTTCACCGATATAGTGATAGAATGCGCTGAATGCAGAACTCCAGATCACAAGGAGGGCTGAGACGGCCCGAGGGCATTTTCCCCTTCCCCAGGCTGGTCCAAATTCTTCATAGACCGTAGCAATGGCCCCATTGGAATTAACTTGAATATGATGGGTGCCTGGGCACACATTTTAGACAGGGATCTCTTAAATCTCAAAAGCGTCCACCCAATATCACTGTATTGACTAGATAGTTGGATAAGAGTGAAAAAAGGAATGTGACGAGAGAGAGAGAGCGCAACAAAGAGAGAGATAACATAATAGCTCAAGTCAGTTTCGTGAAAAAGACTAAGATTAATAAGAGAGCGAAAAAGATGGCTGTCAAGAATGTGAGGACTAACCAGAAATTCGGAACTACACATACGTAGGATGGGTCGGGGGTGCTGGGAGTCATCCTTACTAAAAAAATCAAATGAAGTTTAAAAATATGGGAATTTAGCTTCCATAAAATAGGCTATGAATTTTGGGCAGCTTCCTAACATGGTGCTAGGAGGGCAGGTGACTGTGCTTATGTCATCCTATGATGCATGTATGCATGTTATTCAACAGTTGGTCTAAAATTATTGAGTATGTTGTGGATGGTAGAGCATATCAGACGAATACCACACATAATTGGTTATGTACTCAATAGAGATTAGTATTTAGTTATATTTTCTTGTTTTCTGTGAAGTTTGGAGCAGATAGACACATATGTATCTAAGTATATAAAAGATTTGTGGATGCTGTGGGCTGGATTACAAGCAATGTGGTTTGCGCTTAATATTTTTTTAAGAGTTTGCCCTTGGAATGGGGTTGCCTATGTCACATTTTAAATATTTCCAACATACACATCTTTCTGTGTGTCCAACATCATTTATTCATACTCAATGGCTTGGCAATCTCTAGCTGATTTATGTGAGTGCAGAATAAAATTCTGACTTTATTTAGATCATGCCCTGGGAAGTTTAGAAATTGTGATTTCAATATCTCAAGTTTTAGAGTTTCAGAGCTTCAGTCATATTAAAAGTACCTAAGAAATGTTTCATTGATGTATATCTCAAGTATCATATATATATATATCATATATATCATATCAGTATATATATATACCTCTATGCATAATTGTTTCTAGAAAATCTTAACGCAGTGTAATAAGGCTACATCTGTATCATGAATATCAGACAATTTTTTCCCCCAAAATTGTCATGCACAGCATTATAGAATTCTTTCTGCTTTTTATAGCTTAGCTGGAAAAATTGGTTTCATGCTTAATAAAAATGATTGAAATTTATATCCCTTTTGAGGATGCATAAATGAATCTTGATTATTGTACATGAACAATCACACCAAAATATTGGTCAGGGTATGGTATTACAGGAAGTTGGTCAAAGTTTACAATGCCTTTGGGGGGCGAGATTTCCAAAACAGATACGCAGTTTATTTTTCAAATTTTGTCAAGGAGCAATAATATGTAGGATCATGGAAAATATTAAAACGGTTTTCACAGTTGTCGAAACTGCTTAACATCATGCATCTGCTATTCTCTCAGATCTGAACCTTGTTACAACACGACATTGCATAAATGTAACAATAAAAAACACAAACCTAATATAGTTTCACTAATTAATTGTGAACTAAAACCAAATAACAAGTAAATCATACTGCAAGTTCTGACACGCTGGAACAAATTACAAGAATCTATCTATATATCTATCTATCTATCTATCTATCTATCTATCACAACTATATTATTTTACCTAATATTTTATAATATTTTTGCCAATATTTGCCAGTTACTTCAGTTCCGTTATCCACTAACGGCATTGTTGTTATGTTTAGAAACGAGAATAAAGACATTTTCTCATGAACTTTTAGTGTTTTAAGGGAAAAAAGGTTCCCACTGAGGTTTGCTTCTTGGGTCAAGTTGACTTGGGAAATGTGGACCCCAATTGATTGAATTAAACTTACCAGGTTGTTAAAATTCTACTTTGTACAAATATTATTGGAGATTGTGTTTAATACCATCCTGTGTTAGGTGATCCTGCTACGAGAATAAAGAAATAAAATATACAAATTTACTTTGGCGTTTCTTTTCTAGACAAAGGGTGGAAGACTAGTCAAGAATATTACTTTCTTCTGGTGAGCCGAAATACACAGAAATGTGTGACAACAAAAATATTGAAATAACATATCACAAACCTAGGGACAAAACCACATTGCTGGGATATGTTTTTTACTAAAACCAACAAAAACAGAAGAAAGTGGTCTGGGAAAGTTCAACATAGACGACAGTAACTTCTGATGCCAAACCCTAAAATACATTCACCAAGCTTACATTCGTAATAATGGAGTTATCTGCTTTTATTTTCTTCCAGATTACATTTTAGTATTATTTTAAAGTCGTTATATGTGTTTTTAACTCCCTGATCTGTAGAGAACTGCAAGTCCCAGCAAAGCGAAGTGCATTTTTGCAGCTTGTAGCCAAGAACTGAAATAAAATCACAATGGGCTGGATTCAATGCCGGAGAAATTAACAATAACAATCTTCTTACAGACTGCAATGAAAAAAAAACCAATATAAAAACAGTGTGACAAACCCTATAGCATGAGGGCCATACATGTCACTTTTAGGGGTCCTAAGCACAGTCCTCTAGGGCAATCAGAGTCAGGAACAGCAGCTTTGAACAAAATAGTGCTTTATTTTTAAATCGCTCAAACCCCAAAAACCAAATCATAAAATGAAAACCTAGCTCCCAATTGGAGCCCTCTCTAGCTGAACTATGCTGGCCCAGACTGACCAGCCTAATCACCCACTATCTCAACCTCCCAGCCAGACCCAGCTACGCCAGGCTCTGGAAAACCTCCCCCAGACAGCACACACAATGTCCAGGCAGGTATTGCCTCACTTGGCTCAGGGATTGTCTTCTTCAGGGCCTCTCCTTGCCCTGGGAGCTCAGGGAATTTCCTCTTCCCCCAACAGTCTCTCTGAATATCAGGCTGCAGGGGTTTTTAATGTCCAGCACCTGTGCCTGATGCCGGCCTCATAGAAATCCCGGACCGGATCCTGCAGATTTCTTGCCTCCTGGAAAAGCCGGCATGGATTTTCCACAGAATGGGGGAATGGAGCACTGGCCCACCCTGCTCTCCAATTGCTCCACCCCAGGGACCCATATGTATAATCTGCATAGCAGCTGTATTCAGATGCCATGCTAATCATCTCCCTGGGGTTCACAATGTCACAACAGTAATAATGAATCGGGACCGTTATATCTCTCTTTTTTTATATTGTCTTTTTCCATTGAAGTCTATGGGAGGATTTCTATTCAGTTACTTGGGCGTTTAGTCCAGACCAAGATTTCTGTGTTATAAGGTTTTTTCTATAAAGGTTAATTATTTTAGCCATGATTCTTGCTTAACAACGCCAATGTCCATTTGAAAATCCTAAATTCCAAATCAGTTGAGTATCCGCGGCTACTTTGTGGTCCAAACCATTGTATGATATTCTACCATTGAAGCAGAAAAGCGTTAAGGTTCTTGATCAATTACAAGAAATTGAATAATAATCATTGTATAATACAAAGGCATGGAATATATTAAAAAAAACAATCAATTGGAGGTTTGCTATTCAATGACTTGTGTATATACACACCTCAGGAACTGATATCACCCCAAGGTGTATGTTTCGTTCAGTCCTGTCTCAAGTTCTTGACATTGATCTTGGCCAATACCATCCTTTTATCCTATGAGAGTTGCAACATTCTAGTATTGTTTTACCGCAAACTCAGGTTAACCATATAAAATAAAATAATTGAATTGGTAATATCTATAAAACCATTGCTTAAGTGAAGTGACAATATTTTAATATTTTAATATTATATTTTAATTTAACTTAATGAATGCTAATTTATCAGTTTGCCACCGTGCTTATATGAAGTACGTTACATACACAAAAAACAGAATAAAACATATTTAAATGATTTCGCAATACTACTTAAATTAACATTTTTACTTGTGTAAATAACAAAAATCAATGTGCCATTTTTAGGGTTTCTATTTGTATTATTATGAGTTATTATTTACTATGAATTATTTGTTCCGGCAAGCATTACTCTCAACTCTTACAAAAAGAGTAAAATGTGAGTATGAAAGAGTGATTCTGCTGCAAAGGTTGAAATCCATACTATAGTGGACCACAATGTATCTTTTATACATAAATCCCCAAGATGTCGGCTAACAAAATCATTCTGCAGCTTCGATGTTTTGCTGCTTCATCAGTTTTGTAGGAAATTCCAGCATTGATTTCCAACATGGCTGCCTTGTTCCCATGAAAAACGATGTTTCGTGATGTTTTGGAAATTGACAAATTACGATACATGTTTTTTATTACAGCACAGAAAACATTCACAAACTTTCATTGTTCTCTTTCAGTTTTTTACAGGCCTGGCAAGCTGTTTCCAATAGTGACTTTGTGGATTTCTGTTTCGGTGCTGGGGAGCGGTAATATATATATATATATTATATATATATATTTATATATATATATTTGTGGTTTTATGTGTGAATCCTGGAGCGCACCATAAAGACCCACATTTCGTTTAAGAGGAGCTCCAGTCGAGCTGTATCTACATATCACACCAGTAACTCACTCAATACTGCATTTATAAAAAGGAGGACTATCTGACCAAAGTCCGCCTATGGGAAAGGACTCAATACTGACTACTTTTAAGATTAGCACAGTGTAATATCATACCTCCCAAGTGTCTCATTTTTGCAGGACAGTCTCTATTTGCTGGCATTGTCCCCCCCGCTACTTGTAATGTTGGAGGGTATTTTTCAGCTTTCTTCCTTACCAATATATCCCTTGTTTGTGGCAACAAAAAGTTTTTAAAAGCCAAAGTAATTTGTGTAAATTGTTACATAACACAAATTAATTTAGAAATCCTTTAGCTTTTTGTGTCTTAGGAACATGAACAGAACTACTATGCCTAACACGTGCATTAACATATCCGATGTAAAAAAAATACAAAAAAAAACATGCATTTGCATAAAAATGAATAAGACACTTCAATGCCAATACACTATTACTTAAGCGTACATGGCTCCAGCGTGTGCACCCTGCGGCTCGCTCTGATTGGCAGTCTAAGCTTTCCTTTTTTGCCTTTTTGTTGTTTATTTTTTGCATGCAGAGACAAATTAACAGCATTTGAGAGCCTGAAACACAGCCTCGGGCGAAAAAGTGCAATAATCCGCTTTCCAGTTGTGTGCGTGTTTTCATACTGATTAACAGGCTTCGGCACAGCGGGGGACATAGCAGTACTTAGTATGAAGCAAGCGTGGTGTTATTACCGCTCGCAGCCTTTCGGACGGATTTTGCAAGTGCCTACCTAGAAAGTGTCAGTTGTTAACTAGAGATGAAGATTTTATTATTTTTAGAGAGTACGTTTTATTGAAGAAACATTACCTATGTAACGTTACTATTACCGCTAGCAGTTACCTAGAAGGAGCTCAGAATATTCAAGTAAAGTGAATGCCAGGAAAGTTTCTGAATTTACTCATAATTTATTATCATTGGATATTAATGTTAGTGAGCATCTGTTTTATGTTTCCAATCTTGTTTGAGGAGGCTGGCAGGATTTTTTTTCTTGGGTGGGGGGGGGCATATTGAGTTTACTGGTTGGAGCACCAAGTAGGCTTTATAGGTAATTGAGTGGATGTGGATGTGAATGGCCTTTTGGTAATCATAATAGAATAGTTGCAGGTAAGGCTTAAACTGTAAACTATCATTCCTGGCACTGGAGTTTATAAACATGATTGGTTCGTTATATTGTATAATAGTAATTGGACATTAATGAAAGTGCCAATGTTTTCTATCTTGGGTGACATCGGTGTTCTCGTCTACATAAGTGCTTTGTGTAAATGATGTGTATTTCTGATTTACCATATTCTACCTCAAGGCCACCCTAAAATAAAACCATGATCATATGATTTATGCTGTAAATGGGTGACCTCACTTAAAATATTATTTCAGGATGGGGAAACTGTCATGATGACCTATTTTCTGGTAGTTTAGTGAACTATTTAGTTAAAATTGATAGCTTTTACTGGTCCAAGAATGAAATTGATGTAGAGTCATATAAGCTTTCAGGACTGAAGACATCTCTGGTATTATCTGCCATTATAATAATAACGAAATTTGATAGCAGATAAGAACCATTTAGCCCATTTAGGGCCAGATTAAGGAGCCTTACGTACAAATAGGGCCCCTCTTTTCTTCCAACTATTTTTCCTCATCAACACAAATAAATCATAATGTAAAATAAAACAAAACAACAGTTTATTGCCGACTCCATTCCTTCAAGGTGTCACGCTCTGCTCATATTAAACATTGACACCTTATGTCCCACCAAATCAAAGGCCTAGCCACTGCACATGTGCAAAACATGTTAAACTGTTACATAGGCACAGCACATGTACAGCCAATGAAGTGCCAGTCTGCTCTGGAGTCATGGCAAGTGAAACAAAATTCCTGGTGAAAACTGCCCTGCTCTAATATCAATATACAGTGTGAAAGTACATCTTCTTTGTATTTTAATGTTTTACATATCAGGACGTAATAACAATCATCTGTTCCTTAGCAGGAACACAACACATGACATATTACACTGTGTCATGATTTATTCAGCAAACATAAAGCCAAAATGGAGAAGCCATGTGTGAAAAACTAAGTACACCTTATGATTAAACAGCTTGTAGAACCACCTTTACCAGCAATAACTTGAAAAGCCTTTTCCAAGAGGTGATTGTGTTGGTACAAAATACTTAGAACCCCATTATTAGACTTAAGAGTATCCCAAGCATATATTTTATATCTGCTTTTTATATTATGAATACATACAAGAGATATATAATCTGTAGACAATTTAAAATCTATCCACAGGTTATATGCCTTTAAGCATACAATTCTGTCCTTTCAATAATAAATCCATGCATTTTTTTTTTAGTTCTGAATCAAAAATATACAAATGTGTATGCAGTTCATCATTGTGACATCTATTTCAGCTTAATAACTATTCAATATAGAGCACACTTAAGGAAAAAAAATAAAAAACCACTGAAGAGGGGATTTACTGTATCGGTTACAATCTGACTCCAAGTACAGTGAGGAATACCACCTGTTCCAACATATCTTTTGATTGCGTCCTATTACTCAACACAGATGTACAGTGATGGCAGAAATTCAGCTTGAAAGATTAAGAAATGAATGTCAAGGTACTGGGATTCTTCACTTTTCATTTATGTTTAACTCTGAAACATCTGCACAGACTCAAAATGTAGTGTAACACTGAGACCTCGGAGATATTTATTTACACAACGAAGGGCCAACTGGACCGATAAACATAACCCTGTATATAATATTTCTTGATTTCAACATGGTTTTAAAACATGAAATATAGCTTTTTAGAGTTCTTCAAGTTATTTTTATATACATGGGTACTTTTTTTACTTTTGTTGCATCCAGTTGGAGGAAGAATTACAATTTTGAATTTCCATTTGGTTTTTCATACTTCAGCTGTTCATGCAGTAGGCAGCATTATTATTACAAAGTAAGCTCACCAACAGTTTCTTTTTTTGAAACTAGAAAATAAAAAAAAATTTACTGTTTTTACAGCTTCAAACTTAAATTGTTTGCCTTTGCTTCTCCACTCCCAAAATATTTTATATTACAGGATTTGAATGCAAAAGTAGGGTTTTCTTTTTTTAATAATATTATAAACTTACAAATTCAAAGACATTTCATGATAAAAAAAATACATTGAAACAAATGCTTAATCAAAGACTTCTCATACCTGTAGTTGTAAGTGCAGGTTTTACAACAAGTGAGTCACACAAGAGTTATAGAATGATGCAGATTTCCCCAAAATTGTTCTTTTAAAATTATTTGCAAAGGTTGATTTTGTAAAATGAGTAGTCAAATATTTTTAACTATTATTTTTTTACTGAATATTTTTTATATTTCTATATTTACTAATTTACCACGGGAAAATATGTTGTATTCACATTTAGGATCCTTGGACGGAAAGCCCACATCATTACAACCGCAGTTACTGTTCAATTATCACCCAATCTGGTAAACACAGTAAGATGAATAATGTGGTTTTGGAAACACAACATAATATAAAATATGGAGCATAAAGGCAGTTAAATGTAAGAGCTTTAAAAGGCTGTGAAAGAGCTAACAGTTACAATAAGACTCTGTTATTTAAATTGCTACTTTCTTTATGAGGTTTATTTAGAAACATGCCATATTTTAATCAAATAATATATACACATTTGCATTCATATATTTTTTCTTTCGGATATATCTCATGTGTCAGCATACGTGTAACAGACAAAAAATGAATTACTGAAACCACTTATCACTTCCGTTTTCATAGTTTTTTTTAAATTCTGTTTTTGAATTATTCATAATTATATTCCCCAGTACAACTCAGGAGGAAATGAGAAAAATATTATAATTATAGTATTACAATGGAATCTAAAGACATTATCATTTGGTATACTGGTATATGAACTAGGACAATTATCTGCAATGTGGCTCTTCAAAGGACTGTCAAGGACTTCTGCCTAGGAGGACCTTGGAATAGATGTGACCAAATGAAGTGTGATTATTCTATCCTATGAAATCCCCCTTTCATAAAACAGAAGAGTGAGTATAACCTACAAGAATTCCTGTAAAAGTAGGGAGTCTCTGAACGTGCCATGAATTGCCTGACAATAGACATTTAACCCGGCAGAGACAATGCAAGGGTATTAGCGTAAACTGGTGTATGTTTTAAAGGCAGTAAGCCACCGTTCTAGTTGTGCCTTGAATATAAAACAAGCTTGCCATATCAGGGCACTAATAGTCATGTAAAGGACATGGGGTATTTAATGGAGACCTTCCATTATGCCAAGTACATTTCCAAAAGGAAGTATTAAAAATATATACCAGAGAACGATTACAGAGTGAAAAACTGAGGATCGTGTGGGATAGTAATGTTTCTCATGAAGGATGGTACGCAAAATTCATACATAAATTCATACATACAGGATAGGATAGTAGTGTGGATGATGTTATGTGAAACATGTTGCGGCTGCATTGAGAAAAAATAAAGTATTTTCCTGCAACTTTCATTCAAGTTGAACTGGTTCACTGTGGGTTCTATTTTTTCTCTTTCTTTTTTGATAAAACCACAATATCCCAGCTGCTTTTATTTTGAAGGCCTATTTCAGTTGAGGGTTAGGTATATTTTTGTCCTTCGGGTTTGTTTACCTTTCCTGGGTTTTTTTTTTTAAAAAAAACATCCAGATGGCAAATGTAGCAGGAGGTTTCTATACTTGACATGGAATAGGACCTCAAATACAACCTATTATATGGGACAAGCAATGAAATCATTATGATCAAATCTTTAACTTAGCTTATTGAGTTTATATGTAGTTATCATTGTAATGCTGTTTTTACATTGTGAAATCAAAGCTAAAATATTCTGCTGATGCAACCGAGCCTTGAGTGTCCTGCACCAGGTTCTTTGAAAGATCAAATGCCTCTAACACTAGGTTGATCCATTGATCCATGCATAGCACCGGTTTTGGGAGCCAAGATATTCGTAGATATACCAAAATATGGTTTGAGTTTAGAATTATTATACATCAGGCGTGTCCAAGCGTGCAAAGGTGTATATAAGGAACACAGCTTCTGCACTGTCTCAACGAGGAGGCCATGAGCTGTGCCTGACATTATTTTAGGGTCTGTCTCACAAACAAAGGCTCATAGTTAATAGCCAGGGAAAGAGTCAATCTCACGGGCAAATGTTGGTTATTGGGATCTAGGTAAAAGTGCAGTCTCAGTAAAGAATCATAGTTGGTAGCCAGGCAAAATACCAATAAGAAATGTGTGTGTAGGTTTAAATGGGGCACTAGTATGCTCAATCAGCCTGTAGGTGGATCAGTGACAAGAAAGCTCTATCCTCGACCCCTTTCTGCTCCTGGTTTTCTCTTTAGACACCCCCCATTCAACACTCGCTGAGACAGTGCTGGAGCTGATTACATGCAATATGGTTCTTGACATGGAGAATCAGTGGAAGGTTAAGCATCTTTATACAGTGGTACGGTTTAGTTTTATAATGATTCCGTTCTTTCTGTAGCCACATGCTACACATGTCCAAATATAATGAATCTTTGCAGTCAGCTAATATAACACATGTAGGCAGACAGTTGGCGATGTCATGGACATATAAAGTACGAGACCCCCTAATGAGAAGATTTGCGTAAGAACGGTATAGACTAGGAATATGATATGAGAGAGAGAATTGGAATCATGCTCCACTACACTAATGCACCGCTAATCTTTTAAAATAAGTAATTCTCTAATGCAACTGTTCAAATCTATTAATTAGACTCAATCAGTTGGTGGAAACACTAACATTAACTGAAGCAAAATGTTAATTATATGTTACACAATAAAATGTATAATTAGCATACTGTGGTATTGTAAAGCAAATTTGGAATTCACATGATGTTTTTTTTCTTCTTTTTTGATTTTATATCAATGTTCCAGTGACATTGGAGTTGTTTTTATTTTTGTTATTATTTACTCCCTGAGACATTAATAATAAAGATAAATACAATTGAAGTAGCTACTTCTATTGTGATTTGATTTTTATTTAAGTTTTTTGTTTTAATTGCTTTTGAAGTTGTCAGATTTGTATTTTACAATTCAGAATTACATACGAAAAGTTAGCTTCACAAAATCTTACTCTTATGAGAAAAAGTGGGAGGAAAACCCCTCTGCTTACCAACCAACACTTACTTTCTCATACATTATACAGATTACAATTCTCCCAATTGTTCAGTACCTAAGCCTTCTCCAACGGTGATGACCCAACAACACTATACACCAAGCATAATAATGTATTGTGGTTGAACTAGTAGAATGAAGAAACTATTCTTCCGTTTATTAAATATCTGCCCTGACGCCTTGGGTTGTGGATGGCTGTCTGTTGCAACCTTAGCTCTGTGCTAGGGCGCCCTCTGCCTAAAAGGCAGGAGGAAGAGATGGAGTCCGGCAGACACCAGGACTCACACGAAAACAGAGCCAGGATAGCCAAGGTCAGACATGGAGGGGACCAGAGCACAGTACAGAAGTATATGGTAAGGAATATTAAACGTCCAGACCAAGGATGATAATCAAGTAAATCAAGACAAAAACAGAGGAAGTATCAAGGTCCAAATTGGGTCAATATCCAAAATTAGTCCTGCTGAAGCCATGTAGTTACATAGTTACATAGTTACATAGGCTGAAAAAAGACATGCGTCCATCAAGTTCAGTCTTTCCTATATCTGTTCATTTATTGCTGTACCAAGGGATGCAGCACACAACACGAAAGCCAAGTAAGAACTAGACTTCGATCAGGCATAGTAACACAGGGTACGATCAATGCTGCTGCAAGGGAAGCTGGGAGGAACATTGGTGTACATAAAGGCCAGTAATGATGACATTGGCCACACGTCTCTCAGGAATGACAGGGGACATGGAGAGAAATCCCCAAAACCACAGAGCCTCCGGTTGGCGACATAGGCAGCAAATGATTCCCCCCCAAACTCAGGGTTTTCTGGTTCCAATACTGAGATTCCTAACAATATCATCATAATCATCAATATCATCATAAAAGGTTGCTGGCTTTGTGTAGCCTTTAAGTGTAATGCCAACAGTGGAACAGTATGTCTACACTCCATGCCTTTAACACCTTAATGACAAAGCCCGTACATGTACGGGCTCAAAATGCATTGTTTTCAATGGGTTTAGGGACCGTCCATTGTCCTTAAGGGGTTTAAGAAGCAGAGCACCAGGATATATCCCAAAACCCAGCGGTGAGGATAGCAGCTTAGGGCACTACCCTTGATACATCGCTAACTATGCCTTAGTAACTTTACATTCCATATGTTCATAAATAAAACTGAGATATATTTTTGTACAGGAAACACGAGTGCTCATCAGCATGACAAGGTCTTATTTTTTTATTATACTGTCATTTTAAGTTTTAATTCCTAGATTGCATATATAATTTTATATTGCTATCCACATGGGTCTTATACATAACCTATTATGATGGTTTTACGCTGTGACATAAAAGAATAATTGGATATTTACCAATTTTTCAGCACAGCTGCAGTTGAATCTTATACATCTATGGTTTAAGTGTACCTCCGATTCGGTGATTATCACCATTAAAACACAGATGGAGCTTTATTTATAGTGCATAGGATTGCTTTATTTGGAGAAAAAAAATATAAACTTACAGGAGACACAATGTGAGTGGATAGAGCTTTGTTGAAAGCCATATTTCATTAAAATACAACTTAGATTGTGACAACAATTCGAGCCGATACATACCATTGTGGTATAACATTTTATAGAGCAATACATCACAAAGGTGATGTGTGGTCCCTCTTTGTATATGAAAAACTTAACTTTTATTCTAAAATATTAAAATAGAATGAACATATTCTAATAACCCTAAAATGAACGTGTCATAGACTGGGAAAGTGTATATCCCTATCTGGTACTGCACTACATGTTAGGGGCTTCATCTTTAGCCCCTGATTAAGCAGGTACCTATACAGGCTTGTCTTTTCTGTAACCGGCCAACAAATAGATTGTAGGAGTTTGCAAGCGAGGAGAACGCCTTCTCCTGAAAGAATTTTAATAATACACAGTGAAATTAGGAATTTAAAACATGCGGCTCCCTTCCAAACTTATCAGTTAGAGTATGCGCATGGAGAGAAACCAATTTTATTTAGTTTAAGATTAAGCCAAAGGTATTTAACCCTTTTTAAATTGCCCTATGATGAGCAGGAAAGTCCTAATTCTTTTTATCACATCTGATTATAGAGGACAAAATCTCCATCAGGATGGTGGGTAGGTAGAACCGCTGATTAAGGGATTAAAGGACTGATGAAAGGTTTTTCTATGATTTTTATCAGCATATCAGACTAATCTCACACTCAAGGGCAGTCTAGATCCATTCTAGATTCCGCTAATTTGATGGCTCTGACTTTGCTCCAGAATCACCTATTAGCCTCCATCCCAGCCTCAGTGAATGTAATCTGTTCCTGTAAACAATGAAATTCACATTTTTAATATGGCAAAAAAAAAGGGTCCAATATTTTGCATGCTGCGTTGGTACTGCAATAGGCAAATTACATTTGTTCCATTTCTTCTGTAAAATTATAATGTATATAAAATGTAACATAACTTTATCTTGTAGCTTAAAGGTCCATAATTTAACATTTTTTTTAAATGTTATTACTATGTAAAAAATTATTTGAAGATAAAGCTAAAAATTATACCGTGTTTGCTTGATTATAAGATGACCCTGCTTATAAAACGACCCCTCCAAAATCTGTGCGGGGAACTTTGATCTCTGACAGCCGGGGAAGGTCTGCGCGACAACCCCTGCTGCTAACCGCACCTCCTAACAGCTGCAGCGGAAGTAGACGTCTACACATGACCGGGGAGTCAGAAGCACTGGTATGTTTGGGGGGGTGTTTAATAGGGGGCATAAGACAGGAGGATCCAGGTCCCCTGCAGCGCTGCGGGAGATCTGGATCTTAGTCTCATAGTCAGAACTATTTGAGGTCTGATTATAAGAAGGCCCCCGATTATAAGAGCATTTGCTCTGAAAAAACCTTGTCTTAAAATCAAGCAAATACGGTAACATGTTGGATACAGCCATGATGCACATTTATTAGAATCTCATCCTTTCTTTATTTGCACAATAAGTCTACCCCTTAAGATCTATTTAATGGTGCTTCCACAACAATTTTTCTATAGTCATGTGACCAGAAAATGTTTTCTTAAAATAATATTTTTATCTTTAGTTATTTTACTCCTTTTGAGAACCAAAACATCTTTAACCCATGTTATGCTAGTGAAAAAATGCCATATTAAAAAAGACATGTCTGGCTAAAAGGCAGGTCCCCGTGTCCCCAGCTAGCGCTACCATCAGTCTATCCCGTGTATGTTTTAAATCTCTCATTGTAGTATCGTCTACCACTTCTGCTGAAAGCCTGTTCTGACACCCTATCAGTAAAGTAAAACTTCCTAATATTACATCTAAGCACTAATGAAGTAAATAAGAATTAGCCACCGATAATAACTAGGCTAATTAATCAATGATATTGCATTTTAAAAAAAGTAAACCATTGTATTCTTCAATATTGCTAATAAAAATATGATGGTGTCCTACAGAACCATGAGGTGCCCACAAGTTACAAGATCATCATTCACCATTAACGACAACTCTCCAGGGCCACGGGTCTTACTGAAATCTAGATAGGCTATCATCTACTGCTTTTCCGTGATCTTTTATTTAAATGACCCAATTAAAAAATATATATTTGTTTGACAAGATCTCCCTGCAGTAACGCCACTCTGTTTCTGATCTTGCAAACCATTTCTATTCAGATATTTTATAATGCTCTATTTTAGATCTGCATTCATTTCCCAAAGAGGATAAAATATTTTTCAAATTTAACGCATACCTCCATTCTACAACACAGAAAATAGCGTAACATTTCTAATGCTGCAATCAACAAGGTTATCTCATTGGTTGCTATGGTAACTGCACCACTTTCACGACTTTGCACTAGAACTGCTTTTTTATATATAACGTCATTTGGGCACAATCCGCAGTGAATGAACTAAAACAATAATGAGTCACATAATGCTAATATTTGGTCTAGAACAGCATTATTTGGTAAAGTGAAGAATATTTAACAGTCTACCTGTTTCATTTCCACACGCCTGGTGTAAAATAATTAGAACACGTTTCCTGTGCGGAGGTTTTTCTTACTTTTCAGAATGAAGTTTTTAAATAAATTTAGTCTAATGAGATTTGTTTAAGCCAGCATATAAATTCGTGTAAGTGCTTTGACTGCAGGCTCAGTTATTCAATGACTTTCAATTTGATGAATGGAAATATTATATTAATATACTGTTAAACATATAATTTTTTTGTCGTAATTGTACATTTCCAGCTTAGTCATATCGTATAATTATAATGAAAAGTGAATTAATAGGTTTTCAGATTTCTTATTCATTTAAAGAGGGTAGCAGTATAAAAAAGCGTCAGAAGAATAAAACTGAATTAAATATTTTAGTCTCTCATCTTGTGTTAACGCGAATTTCATTTTTAATTCCGTCCTAACAAAATGTTGTAGAGTGCAAAAAGGTTTTCATTCACCAGGACTGTCTCCTTCACCATTGTAAGCATAACAAAGTACTTTTATTTATTTTGTAGATATTTAGTTTAGGTTCTTACTTAAAGAAAGCTGAAATCAGTGGCAGTCCGTGGCAGAGCCAGCATTGTCTAGTTAACATGGGTACACTATTCGCAGGAAAAGCGAATAATCGCTGAACCTCAAGTTCCGGCAAAATTGATCCGGAACTTGAGGTACCAAAAACCACTGGGATTGAAGGGGTTAAACTATACCTGAACTGCGTCATATTGTGTAATGTCAACTACGTGCAATCTACATGTGTGTACAACCAAATCTTGTAACGTGATGCACAATTTGTCTTAAACTATGTACAGTATCTATGAATAGCTATACTTGTCGTGAAAAAGCATGAATGAAGTAGCGTCCAGTTTCGGTCCCTCTTACAAATAAGACAAAAGAAACTTCTTTATTTCATAACTTGGTTAATCGTCAGATATGGAATTTATTTGTCTGCGGTGCGGACTGCAAGTAACTACAGCCCCGCGACACTCAACTAATTTATTAATGTTTTACAAAGTCTTAACCATTATTAGCACAACACATTTTGACACAGAGTATATCAATATTTATCGTCAAAATGAAAGCAAACTGATAACCAATTGTAACCAATTAATAACCAAATTAATAACCAAATAAGTAACCTGCTGGTATGGGCGTGACCACCTGTATCCCTGCTGGAACTGCCAGCGTCCCCAGCGCGGCAGTCACATGACCTTACGATTCACAGGGGCGAACGCCCCCGGAGTGTCCTGCACTTACACCTCTGTGCACCACAAGTGACCATACCTATAGATGGTTAACTCCTGCACCATACCAGCTTAAAAACCTGAGCACCCGGCAAATGCCGAAAATCAGGGGGGGGATGGGGGGGAAAATGCACTTTAAAATAATTGCCCATATAGTGCAAGACCCTTCAATATATACCCCTCAGGGAGGGTAATTACCCCCTCCCATCTGGCCCTGCACGTGCCACTAATTTAAAACTTTCAGTGCCACTCAAATGGTTAAAAGTTGCAGAATCACAATTATATCCTAGATAGATGTAGAACACATTACAGGCTTATAATTAAACCCATAACAACGGGTCATTTATAATAAATTATAAGCTTTGTGTGAAACAAAACACTTATTCTTTAATAAAAAAAAAACAAACCAAATACTATGGGAAATTCTAAAAAAAAGCTATCATGTCTTTTTTTCCTTGTTTTTTTACGTGTTTCTATCGTCATTGAACATTGTTGTGTTCTTATGGTTTCAGTAAATTATACGTTGTGGACATGCAAGATTTGCAATATATATGGTTGTTGCCTCTTCTAAAATGGAACAGCTTAAACTGACACATGAGGAAAAAATTCCAACAAAAATAGAAAATGAAAGGCAAACAAAGGAGTTGAGAACGTGGGAAACTGCAATGAGAACTGGCACTCTCATCCTGTTATCGTAAAGTCTGGACACAGATATTTTAAGCAAAATATATGCCAGTCCTTATCAAATTATTTTTCTGATGTGACATCCCCCGTGTTCTGCGTCCAGCGTTACACATCATGTACACTGTTGTACACAAGTGTTGTCAGAGAGGGTAATAGATAAATGAAGCAGCCTCTCAGCAGAAGTGGTAGTGGCTACAGTGAGGGTATTTAAACATGCATGGGGTAGGCATTAAGCTATTATGAATCTAAGGCAAGACCAAGCACTGAATTAGGGCTGACTAGATGGGTTGAATGGTTGTTATCTGCCGTCAAATCACCTATTGCAAATCAACAAAACTGACAAACCCCCCCCCCCCATCCTTTTATGTATCTATACTGACAAGAGGTGGGGAGGAGTGGGGACGTTGCTGGAATTCAGGGTTACAGGAAGACCCACCTCACTGTGAGGTGGCCATGTAGGAGCTCCAATGGAGGTCTGCTCCTGCAGCACAGTTCTCCATTGTAAGTGGTCCTTAGGTCAGTCTAGCCAATGATGCCCCTTGTTCCCAAAAGTGGGACAGTTGGCAGCTACTCAGGAGCAGGCAGTGCCCAAAAATATGGTCTGCAGACCAAAAAAACAAGACTGGTGGGAGGTATGGCGTGGATGGCTGTAAAGAAGCGAGACTGTGAGGATAAAGATTACAAGAAATAGACAATATTTATTAAAAACTATTAGCAAATAACATCACCAACAGACACTTTCAAATAAAAGAAACAAACAAGAATCAGCTACTTATCTAAAGAAAACATTTAATGAGGATGTTCTATTAATGTAAGGAGCAGAAGTTGTATCTCATTTCATTCTGTCATGGAATGACCGGCCAGTAAAGGAGGTACTGTCTTGGCCTCTCCTCCTATTGATCATCTGAGCTTGTTTTTCCTGGTTCCTGGATCTAAAACATTTTAGATTCGATGGGAAATCCTTTCTGAGCTGAGATATGTCAGAGATAATCTTAAAAGCGGTATCTTTATACATCTCTTCGATTCTAAGCTTACAAGTGGGGCCTCAAAGCCAAGAACTCAACACCTTTGGTGTCTATATGTATTAATGCATATTTATTACGTGTTAACTGCCCCACTCTGCGTAATTTGTTAGCGCTTAATAAATAAATAAAAGGTAATAATAATATAGCTGGATCAATCATTACTAGTCTTGTCCTGGTCCCAGTCCTGTTGGATTAATGCTTCATATTCAATCAGGAGCAAATCTGCCAAGAAGAAAGGTACAAAATCATTTTGTATTATGCCTATACATGAGACAGGCAAGAAAAAACAAAATGGCGGTCTTCTTTTATTGAGTAGTGTTCCTAACTACAAAAAAGTGAATGTGTTATATTATATTGGTGTACATCTACTTAAATGCAATCTTGGGCAGCCCCTTCCTACAGCGCCAATGCTGACATCGAAGGAAGAAAGAAGAGACCCTGCTTTTTTGATGACCCCTCCTGTAGTGGAACATACAAGGTATGATCAGAAATGCAGGGCTGATCATAGTTTTTAGAAACAAATTTTAAAAACTATTTCAAAAGTAAATAAATAGGGGATACCAGTGATATCGCCATAATGTCACAAATCTCTAATCATGTTGTGGTGCTTCTCTGATGAAGAGCTTTACAAAAATGTTGAAAAAAATAATAATATAATAATATAATAAAGTGAAAATAAACAAAAAAAAATATTTAGGGTTACAAAGTGCACAACGCGCAGGTGTTTTCAAAAACCAGGAACGTTCCCAATAGAACTGTAGAAAAACCTAAGCATGTGGCAAAATTCTGAGCACACGGGACGTTGTTGAACATAGACTGGGTTTGTTTTTAGCAATGACCCCGAACCTGTGGAAGAATTACAAAGCAAGATGTTTTGGTCTTTTGTTGTAAATGTTTTAAATGTGTAATATGTGCATTAATACTGTTACAGTATACATAAACGAGTTTAAACGAAATGCCTCGAAAACACTCAGATGGATGGACAGATAGCGTGAGTGATAAATTCAATAGAGTAATGTATTTATGGAAAAAGATGGCACTTTAGTTCACCATTAAACTTTGAAGGTGAGAGAGATGAAAAATAAGCAACATACTCTTATGGGCATTTCCATTCTGTTTAAGTGCTTTGTTTACTATTCACAGCCCTGTTTTAGAAGTACATTGTGAATTAATTATGGGGAAAACTGAACAATTCAAAGGTTTATTCTAAATCCAATTAGATACTACACGTGTTCCGAGTGGGTTATTAATGTTTGAGCTTGGCTACTTGATTATAAATTAAAAGCTTCCACTTTAGGAAGCCTGAAGCCTCAGCAACGCACTTAATTTGGTCCTACCTTCAAAACAACTGTCCGACAAACATCTGTTATTTATTTTAAACTATAAATCACTTTCTGGTGGTTGGGTTGGTAACTGTACAAAAGTACAACAAGCACCTTAGCACTTAATTTAGCTCTATGGTGTCCATTGTACTTTCTGTCCAGTAAGGGCTCCCAACAACAGTGCCACCCCCCCCCCCCCCCCCCTTATCTCTGGGCCCGGGCATATCACCGGACTGGTAAACCACGCTCCCGCTGTCCCGGTCTGACCACAGGGATATGACCACACGGATATGACTTCATTTCCCAGCACTCAGATGCAAGCAGCGTATGAGGACTGCGAGAGAACGTGGAGAAGACGAACTGTCCTGAGCCAACAAAGGTAGAGAGAAAAAAGTGTATGTGTGTATGTAAGTATCTTATCTTACCTTTGTATAGAACTGACCCCACAGTATGTGTTTTTAAGTATCTTACTTTGTTTGTGTTAGTATGTTAATTTGTGGTTGTTAATATGTATATAAATATGTTATTAAAAAAAAAGCTCCTACATTATATACATACATCCTGGCAAAGATCCTTGTTATGGACGGAAACGTCAATAATGTTTGCATACTAATAAAATGGTTTACTGATTATAAAAAAAAAGTCAATTTCGATACAGGATACAGGAAATTTGGATAAAACTGAGTCATTTTGATGTTCTACGCTTAATTGGTGTAATCTGTCATGACCAGGTTTGTGTCACATGGGACATGAGGTGCCATTTTATAGATTCCTTTTAGTATATTAATTGCCTTCTACATTACGTTGTTCAGGGGACCTTGCAGGCCCAACCAAAGTCACAAGAGTTAAAGGAGTGGAGCATTACTTTAACACACTGACATCTGCGCTGAGGTACGATAGGGCCTACCCTGCGACTAGACGTCTAGTAGAGTCTGTGGCCCAGTCCCTGACCTGTTCCTACCCCCATTCCCCATGCGCTTGTCTGGTTCATAACTTGGGCTTGATCTCTTGGCTACTCCACTGGCTATGCTTCTTGTCTCTACCACTTGGCTGATGTGGCCCAGTTCCAGAGTCACCTCAGATTGACCTCTTGGCTGCTCTACCGACTACGCTAATGTCTCTACTCCTTTGCTGTTCCGACCAGGAACTCCTCCTGCCCTTTGAGTTTGTTAGACATTCAGAGTTTATATGTTGCCTCCAGTTACTCCTGGTTTCCCTAGAACCCCTCCTGTGACTCCTGAAGCCTGTTACTACCTGCTAGGTGCTCTACCTGTTGTCCAGGTACTCTTGGCTGTGGTGCATGGCAAAAAAGTACTTTCCTACATAGACACAGAGCAACTGCATTATCGGTGCATCGGTTCGCTCCAGCTCTTACATTAAACTCTTAGTTTATGCCACATAAATTGTAAACTAAGAAGGAGAATACATAAACCCCAAGCACACTACATCCTTTATGAGACTGAAATAACCACTCCTCTTCTCTCTTTATTTTAATTACAGTTCTGTTCACTCTGAAGTGAGGTAATTGGCAACGATCCTTTGCCTTGGGACTGCACATAGCGTGCATGCAATTTTCAAAGAAATTCATTCAAGTATGGAAATCCCACACTGCTACTACAAGTTGGCAGGAGCGTTTGAAGCTGACAGCTGACTACTTATGTAAGACGCAGTCCTAGCTTTTACTGATACGGCTTTGTTGGTTAATCTTTGGGGACCTGAACGTGGCATTGGTCTGCTGGGGAAAGATATTTTGTGAAGGTATGGTCAGTTTAAAGAAGAAAGAACTAGTTTGATATCAGACATTATTACTGCAGTGTATACTATAGCAGAAGTCGGTAGGTACATTTGTGTCAATCCCAGTATATGTTCCCCAGTAAGATTTGTTGAAAGTCACCCCACCAAGTGAGCTATGATTTATGCAGGTTTAGCTCACTCTTGTGTTAAAACTCGTCAGTGAGTAGACACTGTAATGCCCTTGTGCATCTCACCCAATGTCCATGCCCTAAAAAATGTTATACTTAGTATGATTTTCCCACATCAAATGTCCATTTTATTTCAATCAATATATTTAAATACTATAATTTTTTTTAAATCTGTCTCTCTCAAAACAGATATATATATATATATAACACAACACATATAAATCTGTGACAAGTGTAATCTCCCATACAAAGCCACCAATGATAACTGCATATTAAAACACTGGATTGAAGGAGGATTGTTGTATCGAATCGTTGAATATCATGTCCATCCCAGCAAGAAACAGTTCTGCCCTACAAAGTGTGAGGAATGGTTCTAAAAAGTACAAAAAAGTAGCATGGGCAACTGAGAGCAGATGAAACATTTAGCTTAGTTCTTTTGGTCATGTACCAGCTTACTGTAAGTACTGTAGGCGCTGTATACAAAAGAAAACTCTCCCTTTCAGAGCTGCTTCAATGGGTCATCTCAAAAGCTCAGCTCTATGGATTTGATTTATTATACCAATCGCCTTTGTATAGAACTAACCCCACGGGAACCGGGAAGATATTTTATTATCACTCCCATTACACCCGGTAAGATGAAGCTTATCCAAACAAAGATCAAAAAGCTGTTATTTTAGCTAAAGTGCTGTGAAATGTTTTTCATCCGCTATGGCCTTGGTAAGAGAATACAATCAAGGAAGAGACTTGTAAGCGAATGAAAGAACTATTAAAGTTACTATAAATTAAAAAGTTCAGAACTACTCCATATCACCGGAAGGGAGATACACAAGCTGGGAAAACTACAGAACTCAGAAGCATTTTTGGAGTAGGTATGTAGCAAGTATGGTTCATGCTTTTACTTTACTAGGCATGAATCCACCAGTTTTCCTCTTCCTGTTTGGAAGAGAGGCTCGATTGCCTATTGATCCTCAGAAGTATCTACTGATGGATTGAGTCCAGCTTTGCACTCTCAGTATGTGAGAGTATGTTGATAGAAAGCCTTAAGATAGCCTATAAACTGGCTGAACTAACCACACATAAACTCAACACGAACAACAAAAGGAGATACGATTGCAAAGTGAGATTCAAACAAATCAGACTGGGGGACAAGGTACTGTACTTCTTAGAGATTCAGGAGTACCTGGTAAACACAAGTTAACTGACTGATAGAAAAATGTTGTGTTTGATGTGGTTTCCAAAATTCCTGGAAGTGCCTGAGGGCTGTATCAAAGCTTGGCATCAAAATCGTATTTTAACCGTGGGCTACAGTAATGAAGAAGGTCTACAATATTCTACAATGATGGGATTCTGGACTGTAGTAGAAATGTTCCAAACAGTAGAAGGAACCCCCTCTTAGAGAATATACTCTAGAGGAATCTAGTTAGGAATGGTGGGCTATACCAGACAATGGTCCCCAGCAGCTTCATTTCCAGTACTTCAAGTACTTCCAAGATTAGACCCCGAGAGTCCCAGTTTCATTCCAAGCTCTGATCAAAGACACCACCATAATATGAAAGAGTCAAGGCCTCTAGCCACTAGTGAAGAGGTACGGGGATTCCCTCAAAGAGACCTGAGACGGTGACAAAGACACCCTCCTCTAGTACTAACATATCCTGTGGAACCAAGTTATCAGCAAACAAGTGATTATAGGTGAGACTATAGGTGAAGCACTGCTTCTTTGGGTCACCATAAAGAAACCACGGGTCGCGGGAGCAGAATTGCAGCGTGTCTTACTCCCCGCTCACCATGGCTAGTTTTCTTTCATGTGGGGCTATCTTGCCGACATCAGTAGCACCACCTATACACAAACTGAAAAGGGAAAGTTCTCAGTAGCTGGAGTCCGGTTGTTAACAGGTATGGATATAAGTTTGCCACATAGTAAAGTAGTAAGTCTATTGTATGCTGTTGCTAATATGTGTAATGAGGAAGTTAATTTGTATTAGAATTGTTCTATCTCATCATTTTATGTATATATATATCTATGGCGGGTGTTGTCTTGCAGTGGAAGGCAAGAATTCACAAGGGGAGGGTGAAACCCCCAAAGACTACGACATCCAGAATGCTCAGAGCCGGAAGCCTTACTTAGATACATGGGAGAAGACAGTTTCCCATCCAATTAGCCTGCTTTCTATATGAACTAGAGGAGAGCGACTGAGAGGGAGAACGAGGAGATCCCATGTGGATTTGCATGGGAGAAACCAGCCTTTAAAGTCTGCAGCAGAGCCTGACTTAACAATTACGTGTCTTGAAGTGCAATGTCTGATGGAAGCTTCAGATCAGTTTAGAGGATTTTAAGCACATATTTTTTACCTCAGTGTTGCGTGGTATACGTAATATAATGTTGCGCCTTACATTATATTTTTTGCCAGCTGTCCTGTCATCTGCTTATCAATTGGCACTTCATTGGCTGCACATGCACAGTCCCTATTTTACAATTGGGACATGATGTCAAAGTTTGGTATGAACAGGGTGTGACATCATGAACGAAAGTAGAGGAATGCTTTTTGTTTTCTATTACATTATTTTATTTCTGACACAGAAAATTGCTGGGTGGAAGAAACCTATGGGCCCTTTTTATATAAGTGCTCTAGGTCCCCACGTGCATTAATCTGGCCGTGCAGGTAATATATACAAAAATAAGAACAACGCTGTAACAGTGCAATACTGGGATTCAATATTGTCCCAATATACCTCTTCAATATATGCTCTTATAAACAGTATCCAGACTAAATTAGTTTTTGGGTATATTTGGACCCTTCTATGCATTGAAGTACATTCTGATGCATACCAAATATCTGTCACTTCGTAAAAGATTTTTTTTTTAAGTTTCTACACATCTATGCCACATTATTTGAACACTACGACCAGGCTCCTGTCTCCCTCGACGTATAATGTATGATGCTCACACAAAAAAAACATCAAAGGGTTACAGTATGCTTAGTAAATTTTGAAAGTGTTCTTAGAACAGTAGCGCTAGAGATAAATAAGAATGTCTGAAATGAAGTGAGCACTTGAGAAGATGGCAATTATCTGCAGGTGTTTACAGGAAGGGTCATTCATCTCCAATCTATAGAATTGTGAAGCCAATCCAGCTGCTGTCATATGGGTTTCATTCTAAAGGAGCCCGACGGCATTTAATTATTATGATACAAATAACCGCTGATAAAAACATATCCTTTAATCTCATGGTTTTACGAGACGCTTTAAGTTTCACTCTACTTAGGTAAAATGATTGTATATGTTATATGAAGTACCAAACAGCTTCTCAAATGGGGGACATCAATGGAATAACATGAAAGGCAAATTACATTCAACATGAAGTATAATTAGCTTTATAAAATATATATATTGTCTTGTGGCACCAGCCTTATTGTTTCCTGCAAGTGAAAATACTGCTAGTGTTGAATAAAATCATTGAAATATAGAGCTCCAGTGATAGATATGCGTTAAAACATGTTAAAAAAATGATATAACAATATTGTCGTCCCACAACTTTCAAACTTTACCCAAGAAAGGAGCCCTCTGGCACCATGTCATATGCCTTTCATGGTATCTGACACACACCCACAATTATAGACAACATATTGAGAAATTAAATCAGCTAAGAATCCAAAACACAATATTTTTTTTCTTGGACATCTCATGTCGTAGCCAACAGGTCAACAACCAGGGTCTTACTTTTACATGTAGTAGGTTATGTACTAAAAGCAAAGTGATGCACTCATAATAACGACCAAAAGAATATCCTTGTTGATCGCTTGCCATTTTGCAGTTGCCAGCTTTGTACATAACACCCATAGATTACCGAGTACTTATACATATGTAAGTTATTATAACTCTGGGGATTTATGTATGCCACCAGCCATGTGAAGAACTCTTTGGTTTCATTGTATCACTTGATTAATGCGGTGTCTGGATCCCCTAACCTACGGACCTCCACGTGACAAACATTGGAGAACATTAATGCATTAAACTATTTTTGTCAGCTTCATGTTTTCGTCTTGATCCCATGGCTCGAGATAAGACTGCAGAATATCTTGCCACCTCATCAATAATACACTATAATAGTTAATAGAGGTAACTTCAAGAACCACAGAGCTAGAGGTCTTAAACTATGTACGGTTGCTTGTTTCTATGATAGGAGTTGTATGCAGATGACATAATAACAAATGTCCATACATTATCCTGACAATAACACCTACTTTATGGTTTGCTGAAGACTTTGTCAATGTGGCAACTACGGAATATGCATATTTTGAACAAACCGATAATCCATAAGGAAAGATATCACATGCACTATGCGTGTGTTTTCTAGTTTAAGTATAATTACTCATAGCAGTACCATAGGAATGGGCACCATAAACCAATATATATAGATTTTTACAATGGCAGTCACCATAATTTGCTGCGTTAGTATTGTTCTCCACCAGAGGGCACCAAAGAGCCTTCATGCATTTTCTAATCCAGGTCAGGCATCAATGCCCTATTTGGTCAATCAAACCTAATTAAATATTTTGCATTCACTTGGGTATGCAGTGCGTAACACGGAAGCAAAGGTTAATAGTGTATTTTTCTACTTTTTAATGATAACATTTTACATATAATATGTAACATATTGTAAACACTCACTAATACATTAAAAGCTTTCACGAGCAGGGCTCTTCTCCCCTTTAGTATGTTTTAACCTATGTTCACATGATTGTTAAGTTTATATATTGTGAATATCTTAATGAGATTGGTAATTGTTTTAATAGAGCAATCTACTGGTGCTTTATAAGTAAATTGTAATATAACAATGTAATAATACTCTAATTACATTCCATTTTATTTATAGAACA
>VKOC01003415.1:0-59891 GCA_009364415.1 Spea multiplicata
AGTGGCATATGTTGTAGCAGCGTGGAGTGGCATATGTGGGAGGCAGCGTGGAATGGCATATGTGGGGGGGCAGCATTGCATGTCTGGGAGGCAGCGTGGCAAGCCTGGGCTCAAATGTGCATAAATTGGGGGGCTGGTTGGGAAATAAAGACAAGAAATGTATTTTATCAAAGTTTTTTTATTCTGCTGTTTGTATTTAACATCATTTGTTTATTAAATTATTTTAAATAAATGAAAAATTTACATTCATTTTTTTATCCGATTAATCGATTAATCGACAAAATAATCGGCCATCAAATTTCTTTTGCACTGAAACGAAAAAGAATATATATATAAACAATACAAGTTTAGCGTTAGTGAATGTTGCATCTTATTACAGAAGCGGTTACAATGGATTTATAGAAGTGGATGCGCATGTTTACAGTACCGTATTAAGCTTTTATTGGGTCATATTACATTTCTTCTCTAACCGCTAACACCTGAAAGCCTGTTTATTAGAAAGCCAGAGGGTGTCTTTACTCTAACTATACCGTGGCGATATTAAATGCGTGGACCTTGTTTATGGGCCTCTTAGAAGATGGCCATCCGAGATGTTTAAGTGTAAAAACGGCTTGCCGTTATCGTTTGCCCGCGTGTGCTCGCCGTGTTAATGCATTGACAATATACCATTGTTTGACCTGGATGGCAGAGAGGTGAGCTTTACGACGCAGGACCGTCTGTCTCTGAATGTAGGATTTTACTGAAAAAGAAAAGTATGATCTCTAAAGAGATGCCATTTTTAAACCATAAAGTGGCTACATCTCCGCATTAACCAGATAAGAGCCAAGAGAGAAACAACACTTAAACCCGCTCTGCCCCCACAAAGTGACTGCATCTCGAAATGTGCAGGGTGGATCCAGAGTGTTTTCCTATTTATCTTCTGTTTTCAGACATGTTTTATATAGATCCTCATCTCTGGCAGCCAGTGAATGTGTGCCCGATGCGCTGCTGCCGGCACTTCCGCCGGGGCTTCTATGACCGAGCACCTGCGTGACCCTCCGGTGCTCAGTCATAGAAAGCCTGGCGGAAGCTTCGAGTAGCAGCAGAGGTTCCCTGTGCGGCTGCCCCACTTAACACCAGGGAGTCTGGAGCACAGGGCAAGTCTAGGGATGCATCGGTAAGTTGGGGGTGCATATAGGAAGGTATAAGGCAAATAGGAGGGTGTAAGGAATATCTGGGAGGCAGAGTGGCATTTAGGGGCTTATACGGCATATCTGGGAGGCAGAGTAGCAAACTATGGGGTCAGATGTGCATAACTGGGGGCAGGTTGGCAAATAAAAGGAAATAAAAACAAAAAATGCATTTTTCGCAATCATAGTTTTTATTAAAAATGAAAAAATAGTTTACATGTGAAATAGTATTTACTAATAAAACTTTTTTCCTATAGGGTCGGCTTATATTCAGGCTTTTTCTTTTTTCCTAAATTAATATTCGATTTTTTGGGGGGTCGAGCAACTGTGGTGTATTTTTTCCAGTCCCTTGCAAGAACATTGGCCGAATACATGTCCTGCTCAGAAGTGCGCAAGTGCAGCTGCAGCGATAGTTCGCATGAGATTTCCAGGGAGTCGAACAAGACCCCCTATGCGCATGCTCACTGGAGATCAATGGGACCGCTTTTCACCCGCTGCAGCCCAAACTGTCTGAATTATAGATTGGAGGGGCGTTACATACTGTGATAGGGACGAGTACTTTAATATGAATTCTTCGTTGGTCGCGGTAGACTGTCCCTTTAACAGTAAGGCTTTAGTGTGGAAAGGTTTTTTGTTTTGCTTTGACTGCGCTATCGGTTTGAACTATTATCACTGAATTGCTCTCAGGACAATAATTTGGTATTTTAGCTCAATTATAGGGTGGGACACAACTAGTGTGCGTGTGAAAATCCTTTAATAGAGAGCGCATTAATGCAATCGAAAAGAAAATACTCCTGTTACCAAACGTGTATAGCAAACCTGAATGACACGGTTTGTTTCCCATGTTAGAGCGAATCATTGAGCATACCAAGCCCTATTAAATAACAACAGAATTAGGAGACGTAATGATTTTATAAGATGGGAACAGGAAATGGGCAAACCCCATTTAATTCGACATTTGGAAGTTCAGTAGGTGTGTGACAGATCTTGTTTTGCGTTTTAATAATTATGTGGTTTCGTTCCCCATTAACTTAGAAAAATACCGGTAACAATAGTGTGTGACTCTTGATTTACTTTTTAGCTGTATGGTGCCGGCTTCTGGAAATTGTTTTGAAGGAGCATATCGTAATCTCAAAGTGTCTAATGACCAAATGTTATACTGTAGACCGTTTGTAGAATGGATTTTACACCATCTTCGTGGACAATGGACATCGTACCTGCATTGGGAGTCTGTTTACTGAACCGCGGATGGGCATTCCTGTCATGGTGGGGCCACTAGTAGAGCTGACGCTATCTCGGGAGAGACAGATGCTTGTGCATAATGACAGAATGGGAGGAAGAACTTGCACAAAAAGTATTGGGGCACCTGACCATTACACCAATAGGGATTTTTATGACATTGCATTCTAAATACATAGACGTTAGTAGTTCTGGGAAGGATTTTTCATAAGATTCTGTGGGGATTTTTGCCCATTCATCCAGTAGAGCATTTGTGAGGTCAGGCGCTGATGTTGGACAAGAAGGCCCAGCTCGCAATCCTCGTTCCAGTTTACCGTGTTTGATGGGTGTGAGGTCAGGTCTCTGTGTGGACAGTTAAATTCTTCCACACCAAATTCATCCAACCAGGTCTGTATGGACCTTGCTTTGTGCGCTGGGGCACAGTCATGCTGGAATAGAAAAGGGCCTTCCCCAAACTGTTCCCACAAAGTTGGAAGCATAGGATTGTCCAAAATGTCTTGGTATGCTGAAGGGGGACATACTTTTGTCCATATAGTATACGTGAGACCTGGTGACCGCTGGTGGAACGTGACAGAGCCCTTCAGCTCCTAGGACACTACTGAGATGATCGGCCCATATTTCTTTATCTAAATGAAAGAGCTCTAACAAACCATCACAGAAATTATGGGATTTCATTTAGTCAACATACTTACCAGAGAAATGTAACACTTTCTTGGACTCAATTTGAGCTTCTGAAGTTATTTGTTCAATATATTCCAAACATTTTGGATGTTTTTGTAGATATGAAATGCCTACAGGGTTATCACAAGTAGAAGATAAGGTAATGGTGATACAGGGATGTCTCCCGACTGCCTTGGAGTCCAAAAGGATTTCTTTTTCCGTTTGAGATGACATTACTGTCTCAGTGGGCCTTCTTCTGGATCAACTAATATTGGTTTGTGAAATAGTTGACCTTGATGGACTGTCTTTTTTTTTATTTTTTTATTTTTTTTAAACCTAATTAACTATGTAACTATGTAACTTGTCATTTCAGCTGTACTAAAATGGATTACTTGTTACAAGAGTTAGATACGCATGCGAAAAACATGCACTTCTAATTAGCTAATCTGTTCTTTTCCATGAGCTCTGCCCAGTTAGATAAGCCTGTAACAATTAAATAGATCAGCTTGTATTCATATTTCATGAGCTAATCGTGTCACGTAGTGTCTTATTAGGATCAGACAGGAAATTCAGCTGTAAATACGTCCTTCACATGCATGGCACCTCAATTGGTTTGTTCCCGTGATAGGGTTCTTCAGCTTGATAATTACACATGGGAATAATCGGCATCACTTGGTCTGTTTTCTCAAGTGTATTCCTATTTTTTTCCATTTTTTTATGCTTAGTGTTCCCCAAAGCCAGACTCGCTTGTCTGTCACAGATTCAGTCCTCCGATAATTCTGTGCATTAACCAACGAAGTAAATTACTTCATTATTGATAAGTAATGCATTACGCGAGTTTCTTACAGTGACGGCTGTCACTCAGACCTACTACCATAAGTGGTTCTCCTTATCTGCTGTGGCTCTTCTTTGTGTAGAGCGCTGCAATATGATGTCATATCCTAGCACTCTGCCTAATGTCACACAGAGAATATACCATGGCGGTCGCGCACACCTCTGCCGTGTAAATGGTTTGGTTTCAAGAGCCTATTGGAAACTGGGGTGTACGAGGGAGTTCAATCATCCAGTAGGGAGGTCAGCCCCTGGTAACGCAACCTATGGTCCGCTGGACCTCCTAGCTTAGCCTCAACCTAGTTGGCTTAAGCCAAAATGTGCCACTGCTTGTAGTTGCAGCTTATTTTACGACATGTATATTATTGGTGCATATTATACACATGTAGTAAATGGCGCAACATGTATGTAAAGTTTTGGTGCCTATGCTTAGCACGGACTGTATAAGGACTAGTGGAAGCCACGGGCGATGGGATGCAATAAGTATTTAGAGAAATATTTACATTTCTGTATCCAAGCCCGTATTATAATGCCAGTATTTGCAAACTATCCAGGATTTTACACCAGTTTTGGGGACTTTTGGTTGATGACAGATTCTAAAGGTCAAAATGTCTGGAGATGACTCCTTAACACTCTGCATCCCAATTATTGTTTTTTCTCAGCGGCATAATGCTGTTGAAATCCCTAAATTAAAAAAAATTACATTCTTAATTGGCTTTCGAAGAGACACTAGGACTGTTTTTAGAAGGATTTGGTTGACTCTATTAATGAGTAATGTAGTAAGAAATGTAGTGATGAGGTTTAACCCCTTCCAGACTGGGACGTTAACCCCTTCAATGCCGTGATGTGTAGCACACAATCGTGACATTGCAGGGGTTATTTGTCTCCACAAGCTTGTGGGGACTAAATCATATAAAAATCATATAAAAAATAAAAAAATAGCAGCACTGACCTGAAAGTCCAGGTTGCTTCCAGGTCAAATGCTGTGAGTTTAGTAAGTCGGCTGATGATGATCAGATCACTCCTGGCCAATACGAGGCCAATATGATCATTATGGCAGCCCCATGATGTCCCTTAGAAAGAGAGAGGGGTCATCTAGGGTAATTGTGGAAAAAAATATTAATAATCACTGAACACTTTAAGTCACTGATTATTGATTGGTCTCCCTGATCAATATCAGTGGCCTAAACTTGTCACTAACAAGCCTGAAAACTGTAAGAATTACCCTAGTTGAGCACCTTGACTTGTCTACTGTTCATAAACATAGAATTTTATGGGGTAATTTAAATTGGGGGGGCTTCCAAAATGTCCCAAGTGGGATATGGGCCCAGCAAACCAATTTCTAAAATTGTGGCCTCATAGCTTCCTCAAAAAATGCATGAACCATGCATGTGAGGCCTTGTTGGAACCGGGGGATGTTGGTGAACATAATTTGGTGTTTTTTTTCTGCTGTTGCACATATTCTATACAAAATATAATATGAAATCTAAAGCAACATTGCAATATATGCAAAAAAATATAAAAATACCTAAAAACTTGGCAGCAATTGGCGATAAATCCTGGTCCTGGAGGGGTTTATTTATACGACCTTCTTAAGTAAGATAATGTCTTGCGAAGGAGATCACTAAGGAAGCAGATTCAGGATTTTCACATGACTGCATCAGTGGCCATGTATATATTTTTTTAATTTAATGGCCGTTTTCTTTTTCTAAATTGTACCTGATTTCCTGGACTCTGATTTCTGTTTTTCTCGGATGTAGTCTGGGGAAGTTGGACGTTTATAAGGTACATCTGTGCTGTCTTTTTTTTCTTGCCTATTTTTAGAGTCAATGGCCATTTTTTTTAAATGTTAAATAAGTAATTACGCTGTACCCTGCATCACAAATTGCAGGTGGGGTGGGTACAAAAATGATAATGTTACTGTAGAGTATTTGTACTTACATTATATATATATATATATATATATATATATGCAGTACTGTGCAATTGTTTTAGGCAGGTGTGGAAATGCTAAAAATTTGATGATTTCAAAAATAGGCAAAAATTAACAAAATATATTAAAAGAAGAAAAATCTGAATCAAATCAATATTTGGTGTGTCGTGCAACTTTAGTGAATAAGCTGCTCATAAAAACATTACCGTACCTGAGAACTTTCTGATTAAGCTGACCCTGAGACTTTTGAACTTTTGATGTTTCCTGAAGAAAACAAAACTTTCCGACTTACATCTACAAATCAAATGTTAATAATTAAAATTCAAAATCCGTAACTATGTCCCAGAGTCAAGTCAAAGATAAGGGCCCCTATCGAGCTATAATGGCTGCCCTACATCCTTATGGAGGGGCTCCTAATAATGAGAGCTAGCAGGCGTCCCCTGCCTAACTTATAGTAGCACCAAATATAACCCCTATCAGTCCAAGCCATCTAGACTCGGTCGTATCACCGATTCCCGTGGTATCTTCCGGGAGAAGAAAGGCCTTGAAATATTAACACTTGAATAGCCTGCCGTGACCCTGAAACTCAAGGTCAAACCCCGTTATTATGTAAGGGAGTGTTAACAAACAATTTTTTGAAAATCTGATTTAAATTGAAAGTCCCAGATTAGCCCCCCCGTAAACCGCGTTCAGGAGCTGTCTGCGCTGCTCTCGCTGTTATGGCTCCTGTTTTGTACAATGAACTTTTTGTTCTGTTTTCATCACAGACTTTATTGCCCTAAATACAGGGATTAATATTAATCCAAGGCCCATGCGGCAGGCGGGGATTATAGAGCGTTTGGATAGGGAGAGCGAAGGCTATGTTTATTTTATTAGCCTTATTTAAATACCATTTTAAGGAACTGATTAATGGATTATGTTCTATATGATCGCTGACATTATCACGGTGTTCCTCTTACAAATGCGTGCTGGGATTCTGCATTATACCCTGTGATATACTTACCACCAATCGGCAAGTGCCGCTGAGGGGTCTAATGAGACCACCCTCTGCGCCTGCCTGGAACATACGCCCATTGATTAACAGCCAATCAGTGGTGATGAAAAGCGAAGCTTTAACTGCAGCTTCTCCCTAAGGTATGTGCTTGTTGCTTTTGTTTAGTTTTTTTTTTACAGTGTTATGACACACTAGTATCTCCCACAAACCTGTTTGCTGATGTCGCACAGCACGCACAGTATGGTGCTTATTACATTTATTCCTTAGTGTTTCTATAATCTTGGATTTACAACAAAAAATCTCACTACAAAATAATATGGTCTCGTACGAGCTGACGCCAGGTTTTTGTGGAATTCACACGTAATTATCGGCTCGTTCTGTTTGCCCCTGGTTCACAGAGATGCGGTGTTGTCACGGAGTTTGGAACACGGCTTTTCAGGTCTCCGTGGCCTTGGGCTCAGCGGGAACCTGTCAGGTCCGGCATTAGCCGCTTGCACCAGGCCATTTCTTTCTTTCTTTGCGTTAAATCCATTATTTGCTGTCCGTGGCAACAATGACAAATCATTATACAGTTATTACCTATGGGAGTTTATACGGTTTCTGTCCCCAGACTCATCGCACAAAGTAATAACACCAAATAAAAGCCCATTTTTGGGTAATTCTTTTAACACTATGAAGAGTATGTGTGTTCACTGTATGTATGTGTATATATATATATATAACAGACTATACATATTTTTCTCTCACAGATTACTGTATTTTAAGCTAAAAAAAGTGTGAAATAGTGCAGCATTTCTTTAAGGTCTGTATTTTTCTACAAAAAAAAGAATCCAATCTGCAGTCGGGAACAAAGAAAAATGAGGTTTTATCTGCCAGTGGACGCTCTAATTATTGCTATTGCCAGCAGAGCTGCTTTTGTTTTGTGTAGATTCTTTTTTTTTTTTTTCGTCTTGGGTACAAAAAGTTACAAAGTTATAAAAAAAAATAAAAATATTTTAGAATTGAAAATGTAGTGGTAGTTTGTTCACTATATGCAGATTACTAAATATAAGATATTGTGGGAGCAAATGTACCTATGGTCATGAATTAATCGTCCATATATCCTACCCTGTGGCACTGAAACAGTTAATGAGCTCTGATGCTTGCACTACATTCATTCATGTTTTTTTTGGGGGGGGTGTCAGAGAGAGGCTGGATTTAAAACTATTACTCCATTTTTGCATCCCAATGATCTGCGAACCGTGTAAGAAAGAGATTATCGCAGCCTTGAAATGTAGAATATCAGAAAAGCAGGGCAAACGTTACTGCGCTGGGACATCATCCACGATGAGAGAACCGCTCACCCCTGCCGGTGAGTGATATTTTTACATGAGTCTATAGCCACTGAATTTATTAATGGGGAGAGGCTTTAAGATCACAATTTCACATAATCCATGTTGTGATTAAAAGATTTATTGAGACTTCAAGCCAGAAGGTAAATGATCTGCCTGCTTTTTTAGGTTTCTGAAGTGTCCATGATTCAGACACTAACCAAATCAGACATTTGTTTGGATCTTTGAAATATGGAACCCGTATCGAATAACTCTGGCTTTTTTTAAAGTTGTAAATGGACCGTTTACTCTCCCCGACACCCCTGTAAAGAATACTGTATGTAACATTACAAAAAACAACTTACCTCACAGAGAGTGTGCAGCTCTGTAGCTGCAGCTGCCTTCCTCCTCCGTTGTCCTTTTTTAGCTCTTTTTATTATTGTTTTTATTTATTTATTTTAGAATTTAGAAGCAGATATTCCTCTAATCTTCCCATCTCGGGATTTGGTTGCAATCATATTTTCAGTTTTGCCACATGTTGATATTTAAACCATTGGTTTGTTGAGTTTTATATGTTTATTTTCGCATACCTAATAAAAGACAGGCTAGCAATTGCCCATGTGCATTGTACACCTGAAAGCCTGCTGTCCCTGGGAACCGGTGGCCATTAAACGAGCCATTAAATTTCTTATCGCTCTGTAGTATGCCAAAGCAAATAAATCTTACACAATCTGCCATTTTATTGCCTCTGAAGGGTTAATCCCATAAAAAGTTCAGAAACTTTTGTTTTTATGGCAACAGCCTATCAGTGCCTCATTTTGTGTGACATGACAATTAGGTCTTTATGTTTTTGGCATAAATTATGATTGAGGTTTGAGACCAAACGTTAAGATGATTCTTTCTAGGAATGATATGACAGTAGGATGAATTTCTTGTTCTTATTTATTATAATAATATAAAATAGTTTAAATGCAGCCCAATAAGTAGAACAGCACCTTTAACCCCAGTATGTTGTTTTTTTTTTCTTCCTGGGCCCAGGTGCTTCAGCTGGATCCTGTAGGGTTTCCCGTTCCGGCGGTTGTGCCGCTGTCTCGATGTCGGCGCTGGTAACATTGGCCTGATTACTGCTTGTAATCAGTACCCCGTAGGCATGATCCGATGAGCGGAGACGGCAGTGTGTGTATTGACTGGCAGCCCAGATGTTCATTGAAACTAGCGGTTTAATCAGTACAGTGCAGCAAATAATTGCTTTGGAACGACACCATGACTGCGTATAAAATGATGAGGTGCTTGCCATTTTCTGACTGATTAGTTCCCCGTATCTCCCATTTAGACTAAAACCAAAGACCGCTGCTTTTTGATCACTTGGCACTAAAATATAAGGAGAACAGATGTTCCCTGAGACCCTAATTACAATGATTCAAGTAGCGATGCCTCGCCGTATACGTTGTCCACCTATGTCCAGTTTGGAAGACGAGATCCTGAGATCTGTGGATGTGATTCTAAAATGCTTGTTATTTATTCCAGCAATTGTGGAAAAAGAATTACCTTTTTAACTACACAAGGAGCCTGGAGAGCTTGCTGGGTGCGGAGACGCTCAAGTATAGTCCTGTATCCTGACTCCGTAGCCAAGAAGGCAACATTGTTAAAGGACCGTTCCTACTTTAACTCAATGATATCATATAAAACCATGAATGAGTTCCAGCCATTGAATGCAAAAGTACTTCTTCTCAATTTTGCAGCCCTTAAATATTATATATATATAAAAAACAGCCCAAAACAAGTGCAGCTCCAAAACGTGTTCGTTCTGCCCAAAACACATTTTCACTGCATATGGGAAGAATTTAACTGCATAACTATTTCCCCAAATGATTTCACAAAGAAACCATTTTACTTCTGTACATTCTTGTTTTTAGCCTTAAAGGGGCCGAGTTTACAATCTATACATTGCTGTATGGGAACTGTGACCAGATGAGTAGACAGAACATTATCAAGAGATGGACATTCATTTGCCATTTCTCACAATGTCCAAAGTATTATTTCTCATTACGCTTGTTACAATTTTGCCTGCGCTGGTTAGGTAACAAGGTCCCCTTAAGAAAGCACAGATATATGACTGTATAAATATACAGCATTGGTAACCATCTTCACGTTTCTGCAGGCCTAATTAGGTTTGTGCCTCCCCCTGTCTGCCACTCGGCAGCAGATAACCCCAAAGCCATACACTGCTGGCGCCGAAAGAAAAAGACTCTCTTAGTTGTGTACCCCCACCGGCAGCTCAGATACTTGGCTACTTCTGGCATGTTCCAGATGGTGCTGGACTGCGATGCTCCCGGTACGTGTTCTAGCTCAAGGGTTCATTCATCCAGCCAAGACATATAAAGCACATGTGACGCTCTTGCTGAAATGTCATCTACACTTTTGCGCGTGTTCTTTGTTGGTAGAGACGTTGGGTTTTTTGAACCAAGGTATTAGATGAATGTAATAGGATACAAAATGAACGGGATCCCAGGAAATATCTGTTGATCCCCTTGCATTCTTACCCATTCACTGTAGTGGATTACATTCTGGCTTTTCCCTGGCTTTGAAGGTGGAACTTTGGCAATAATAACATCAGAGGGTCTCACGGCATCTGGGATAATATACATCCCTCATACGAAGGTGAGAAACGGTACCGGTAAGATATCTGATATCTGTAGTAATTTCTAATCTGAATGCTAATCTTGGGTGAATGATTCCACTAGTTGTACAGAAAGGTAGTCCCTGTACAAAGAGTAGTAAAAGAAACAGACACGTGGGTTATGATGCCAAATGGCAGTTAAAGGCTTACCCAGCAAATGTCAAATCATTTAAACATAGAGGGAGCAACACAAAGTAACAAATCCTATAAAATTAGGTGTTTCTCGAAGGGAAGAGGTTTAACAGAAGTATACACCAATACTACAAATGTGATAAACTGGTTACTTTGTAGAGAAGGTGGTTTTAAGTTGGTGAGAAAGACAAAGGGACTTGAATTCTTGTAAAAGAAGGAATGTGGCTATTACTCTCAACTAGTGGGTCATTCGTATGAATATAAAATATCTACGTTGGAATGAAAATGCGAGTGCTTAATTAAAAACATAAATGTAAGAGCGTAAGAACTTTTTATATACTTGAAAGTAGATATATAACAAAGGTACTCCAGCTCATATCGGTTGTCAACCCGTGCCTGCTAACCTTCCCAAAGGGCTAAAACCCAAATTAAGTTTTTATTTTTTTCCTCTTTTGCTGCTAGAAAATTTGGGCCATAAAACAGACAATTATTTCCTACACAGTGAGCATCACACGACCAGGAGTTTCACTCTATTCTCTTTAGTCAAAGGGGAAATAGGTTAACGTTAATTCCAAGAGCATGCCAACCAAGAGGTGCACGGAGGAGATGGTTAATGGGACTGCTGGTTACTTTGTTACTCCTGTACAGTCGCTCGAGTGGCTTAGCTCATTATGTACAAGTTTGTAACCCAACCAGCATTCAATTATAATGCTGTAGCCAGGGGTACAGACATACTGAATAGATCTGACACAACCTGCTCCCATCCAGCAGGAACCTCCAACAGTCCATTTACACATTCTGTGCGTCCAAAATGTGCAGCCTGGAAGATATTTTTATTAATACTATGAATAAAACAAAGCAAATGCAAGCCTTACCAATACAGGAACATGTACATTACCTGCAACAGCTTAGCAAGCATGGGGGAATGATTTTACTTGCGCACAAAACCTCTTGAGCGTGTTTTGAGCTTGGGGCAACAGGAAGAAAAATATTTAGAAGTAAGTAACTATGTAGTAAAATTATGATTACTTAAAGGAGCAATCGTGTTTATAATTTTCCTTCTATTTTAATCTGCTAAAGTAAAAATGAGCCCTCATCCTTCCCTATAGCAAACGTGTTTGGTGCAGAGTTTATATACTGGTGTAAATGTAGTTGTAGTTGAATCTCATCCAGAGTGAAGGCTTTTAGCTTTTTTCTTTTCTCAACAGGATTGATGCTGGCCATGAAGAAGACGTTGTTTAGTACCGTATTCAATACATACATGCCCTTATTACATACACCCCATAGTCTGATGGTTAGCGCCAGTAGGTTGCTTTCATTGCCGCCACTTTGATTGTGGATCAGCGCACTGCTATATTTAGACAGGTCTCCTTTCTGCATGATTTATCTCATCATGTATCAGCCACGCAGGTGCCTCTGTTAAAGGAGACAAGAGCTTGTGACTCGTTTCAGGGGAAGGATTGGACCTGTACAAAGTTCCAGCTCAGCAGCTTGGGAGCTTAGTATGGCTGTATATGTATGATGCTGTGTGTTTCACCTTTCTCCACGAGCGTTCAAAATGCATTCTCATAGTTCTGGACCGATCCCAACGATCGCTAAGCTAACCACTTGGCCACCAGTGATTTGGGGGATGAGGGCATCCAGGTCTGCACAACAGAGCATGGAAGACTTCAATAACAGTCGTCTAAGCAAAGAATTTGACTGAGTCTTTGGGAGGGTAGTGTATCCCATAAAACAGCTCTAAAAGAATGATGGGAACTGCAGTCTTTCAAAGAGCTGCCATTGTAACCCAGAACTAGTTTAACTTACTTGTTTCATCCCCATCCACCTAAATTACCTTAGCATGTGATGGAAGTAGGTAGTTTTCTGAATATCACTGCTCAGATCAAACCTTCAGCTTCAGTTACCCCTCCTTTGTAATGTATGAAGGCACGAGAACTTCAGTAAGATAAAGTAAATACTGCTTGACACGTTGCCAGACCTATTAGCCTCTTGTGCCGACTTGTTGAGATCCTGTTTTCCTATTAGTGCTGTCTCCATCACATTTATCATGGCTTGTTAATATTCACGTTACAACTTTATTGTCAGTAAACAGTGGTGGTGTTTATGCACATTTTTGTAAATGTAAACTGTCAGGAACCACGAGACTTGAACCGGTGACCTTGAGCATGGCAGGCGGTGCACCTACTGGGATTCCTGTGTTCCTGCCTGGTTATCCCTGGTTCTTGACACACCTGAGGCCCGTCATGCAATTAATGGCCTTTATGACCAGGGTTGCTCCCAGGCTCCCTTGCATTGTACTTCCTGACCCCGTTGTTATGAGAGTTCATTGCTTGAGCTGTGTATTCCTGCTTTTGACCTTTGCACGTTTGTGATTAATAGGATTTCGACCTTTGGCTTGGACTGTGATTGTTCTTTGGATTATCCTTCAGGACTGTGCTGCTGTTTCTGACCCAGTTTCCCCAGACTTACTTGGCTGCTGTTGGCCAGACGTTTCCTCAGTCCTATCCTCTGCCAGTTCCCTGCTCCATGCCGGTAGATATTCACTAGGAAGAAGCCTAAAGATGCCACAGGCAGCCATCTGCATCCAGGTGCACCTACACCGACCTGCCCTGACCCTGAACATGTCCCTGCACAGAGACCCTACCAGCCCCGGTACCTGCATTCATGACAATAAACAGTAAGATAGGTCTGTCCTCACAGTAAGTTAAAATCTAGTACAAAATACAATGTGTACAATGTTCACATGGAAACATTTATTATGTTCTGTAAGGAAAAAACTTCTCAAAATGAACATAAACTTGTTAGAAAGAATGATGGAAAAGGGCATTGCAATAACGCAAAATAGAGCCAAACCGTAGGGTGAAACCTATGTGGACTATGAATCTTCACTGTTAGAATGGGTGACAGAGCTTTGATGTTAGGTGCAACGTTACTAGAACAGATGGCAGAGCCATGCTATAAGGTACAGCCTTATCGGATGGTCAAAATCTACATTGTAAGACAAAAACCTATTGGAGTAGGGAATACAGCCGTCATATAAGATAAAATCTATAGGAGTTGTCTCCTCATTTACATACAAAAAATGTCTGATGTAGCCTTTCTGTAACATACACACTATTAGAATATATGTAATATATATTAAATATGAAACTATAAGATTAGTGGAACGATATAAGCTCACTTTGCATGAGTTTCTTTGACTTTATGGGCAGATGATACGTAAAGTCCTGGAGCAATAGATCAGTTCTGAATTGACCCACATTGTGGCTGAGCAATTAACGAGAATGAAAGACTTGTCCTCCGAGTAGATAAAGGGACAAAGAGAAAATGATGTTATTGTGCGTTTCTTATAAGGATTAATAATCCTGTGGCAATGGCCTGAGATTTATGTCAAACACACATTACATGGATTTAAGACCTTGTCAGATAGTGCTGAGTGATCCAAAGCACTGAATGCCCATAAAGCTTTCTGCTCGTACAAGCAACGTGATTGAAGGTTATGTGAAGAACCTCGCAATAAGTCATGTCCTATATCTTTTACTTAACAGAGGCACATGAGAGCTGACTGTGCTCTTAATATTATCCTCATTGTAGACTTTTATACAAAAGGAAAGGATCATATGAAGTAAACACCAGCAGAATCCACTACACTGTACAGTAACAAGTATCTCAGACCTTATTCTCAGGTGCTGTGCTAGGGGCTAATGGCAGGGATATCTGGGGTCTGCTTGCCTTCTGGACAGACTGTGGAACGGGAAGGAGCAAAGCACCTCCATAGAGGTATCGCGTACAAACACTCTGCAGATCCCTACAATGTTTCTTTGGCCAGAAGGAACAGATGCCAAAAGTCTTTCTCCTTGGTAATAGTAGTGTACATTTTATGCATCTGCTAGGGTGTCATATTTAGTGTGACCCGGTCAGGTTTTACCTATTACATGTACGGTACTTTGCCTTCCATTAGTGGACAACTAGTTCCAACTGCAGACAGCAGTGTTTATTCACTAAAGGGAGAGTTGTGTTTAAGCTGCTCAAATTCACCATGTATTATGAAGGTCCAAGCCCAGTGAGCCTCTGCTGCACAAAGAGCTTGGTCAGCCCTGTATAATGTATCGTTAAATCAGTAAGATTTCTTCAGTGTCTCCATATGCATTGAATTTTACATAATGCAAGGAGAGTTCAACCCTACTTGCTGTAGAAAATTGCTGGTGTTGGCAATACATAGACATGGGAGGGAGTTGAAACCACAATTCTACTGCCAATTCATCTTTTAGTGAATAAACCCAATCAGTTTCTCTTAGGGAAGAGATCACAGAAGCTCTTGAAGTCATTGAATGTCACTATTATGAAGATGTAGATCTATGCAAATTAAAGTCTGATTAAATAAACCTCTTCAACTAGCTTTTTTTTTTTCTTGAAGCCATTAACCACATTTAAAGCAGCAGACTTCAGATCAATAGCTATACATGGAATGGAATGGATTGACTGAGCATTGATTTCAAGACAGAAATGGATGGCGATTGTACTTTGTTTTATCCAGTTCAAAATATATTTTGCTACTTTTGCGAAAGCCTGTGAATTGTGAAGGCTCTCTAGTAGTGTGATTGTGGCCAAACTGAGATACTGATTATCGTCCAAAAATATGCCCAAACACAGCTATTATTGAGTTCTCAGGTTGAGTCAAGCAGGTTTGTGGTGAAATGAACACAGAGTCTATACGCAATGGCCTGTTTCATCCCAGTTGAATCTAAAAACCAACCTAGGTGGTCCTGTTGAGTCAACTCATGTTAACCCAGTCAATAGCGAGCTTGGCAGCTAGGTACAGGGTTCGTCTATGGCAGAATACGGAGGATGGTCCCTAGGCGGGCGTCTACTTTGCCTATAGGTGGTGCCAGGCAAAACCTACTCTCTATCTGGTTCAAAACCTGTCTGTTTAGCATTTAGTGATCTCAATGTGCGTGAGTAAGCCAGTAATGCGTTGGCTGTAAGGTTAGTGAGCTGGCTACCCATGCGTTGGATCCTTTCGACATGCCTCTTTAGCCACCCTGAATGTAATTTCTGCAGAGGAATGCCAAACCAGGAGCTCAATAACTTGACCCGGATAGTGCCATAATTCAGTGCTTATTGACACCTGTTTTATACTGGAAATCGCACCAATTTTCGGTTTTATTTAACTGTAAATATGGTTAGATTTAATTTTGTGTTGAACCTTTATATTAGGGAGCATTTTCTGCTACTTTAGTTCTGTTCTTCACTTATTGCTTTATAAAAAAATAGCTATTGCATTTCTGGATTTGATGTAAAAGCAATTGAAGCTCTTCATGTCCCTGAAATTGAACCGATCCTACCTTTGTAACATCTAATTCATTCTCAATCTTCTGATCTGCTAGATGACTGCGATATTTGAGTTATTTTATTTCAGCGGCTGTCAGTGAAATTCCTTGTACCTCTTCAGTTTATCAGCTGCTCCATAAATCTTTAAATTTCAACTCTGGAATCATCCCTAACGGGTGACGGTGCGGTGCCTAGAATTTACATACTGATGTTACCCAATGCTACCTTAATGAGATAATAACAAAGAGCTAACCCAAGAATGAATGCAATTTATAGAAAACAAAACAAAAATTATAGTGAAAGGTGTATTGTATAGACTCTTACGAAAATCTTAATTAGAATGATATGAGATATATGTAAATTCTATAATTTAGGCTATTGTGTTTGAATGTGTTCAAACCCCCCCCCCCACAAATGTCGGGTATTTCTTCTCTTTTGGTTTTTTTTTTTTTAATAAATGGCTGGCTGATTGCTGTACCTGAAATCCACCATCGGTGGGGTGGGGGTCATCAGAGGACCCACAAGGGACTATTGTTGAATCCCTTTACTTAATTGTAACTGGGGCTCGCACCAAGTACTTAATCCGGCTTAGACAGATCTACCGTGTAGTGATGGAGGAACATCAGAGACCATAAGACGTACTATCACGTACTTTTGGTTGCGCAGCACACGATGATTAGGATATAATGTGTCCTGTGGCCGTTAACCTGTTAATAATATAACATTGTGGTGCGCTGCAGACTGTCCCAACATGATGCCGACGTGAAACGTAGTTGTTGAAATCACTGAATTAGTGGCTTTGTTGCGTAATTGACAATAGAAAAGGAAATGAACTCATTCTGTCGATTCATCCTCGGCTGTAGGAAATTCTTGCTGAATAATTGCCTACGTTGGTGTGTTTTGGTGTCAAAATGACTTTTATGACTTTGTCTTCTTGCTATTTTTTCCCCCTCCCCCTCGTCGTCCTCCGCTGCCATCTCCCTGCTGGTAATGGATTATAGCAGAGCAGCTCCGGCCGTCACCATTTGATTTTGGAAATAAACCTGGATGAAAAAGGCATTTCAAATGCTTGCCAATGTTTTGAATGCGTGAAAAAGCACACTGGGTATGTCACAGGCCTGTGAACCGGGAAATGTGATGTCTGGGACTGCTCAGAGTCACCTTGAGTGCACACCAGTGTATACCAGTCCAGAAATAACACCTCCCAGCATGACGGCCTTTGCTGTGTTTTTCATACATAAGACTTTACTAAAGCTCTAGATATTTAGTGTCCAGGCACGCAAAACACACAGAGTGATCCGCTTAAAGGGCTATTCTACATTTGTTTTCCACAGAAGCCAGTAATGATCTTCCCACCCGCATGCATCGTTATCACTGTCCCTTCGTGTAACCCCCCCACCCCAAAGTGGGGGTCCGGATAGCATACCCTGGGAATGCTATGACAATAATGCGTTGATACAGTAACATGCCATACTAATGCGACGTCTTCGGCAGAATGTCTTTACTAGGCTGGGATTCTCTTTCCCGCATAACTGATAAATCATATTTGCATTAGCGGTTAAAGCACCTTAATAACCTGCAGCTTCATAATAAATATCTGATTGCTGCAAATGGCTACAGTAAGTGCTCGAGCTGATCATTCCAGCAACAATACTTGAATTTGATATATGACCAGGAAAAAAACCATTCCGTGGCTCTCAGGCCCCAGCGGGCCGTCAGAAATGATCCTGCTTCAGCAAACGGGCTGATGGGCTCACGTAGGATCAGGCGATTTATGTCTTGCAGTTCAGCAACACGTTAAAGAAGCACTAAAACATCTTATCCTTAACAGCATCTAATGTGCTATTATTTATCTATGGTAACCGTGGAAAAATGATCAATGAATTGTGGTCGGAATGCCCTAATGCGGACCTATCAGTGGGAACGGCCTATGTTATTGTGTTATTGTCTTTTATTTATACCAACAGCATACACAGCCCTTCTTACCGTACATACTCGCAACCAGACTACAGATGGCAATTATGAATTGCTTTATAAACCTTAAACCGTGAAGGTGACCTTTAAATACCGGTTCTAGAATGATTGTATAAACAGCAGTAGAGCGCTTGGTGGACCTCTGGTTTGGGACGTTAGCTACTCGCTCTAGTGTTGCTTGTTGGGTGGGGAACTTGTTGAAGTTGCTGAGAAGGAAGGTACGGTTTGAGCGCTGTGCACACGAGGATGGGTTATACAGTTCGGTGAACTCACATTGTTCTCGAATCAGAGGCCAAGCAGTGATGGTGGCGCGCATGCTCCGAGCTGACACACCTATTCTGAATACATGCCTCTGGAATGTCCTCACTTTGGGAGTGAAAGTGTTGGAAAGCATGGCTTGGTTTCAGCGGGACAGTCTGTTTTTATTAGATCGTTGGATAAGATTAAATCAGTGTTTGCGATGAAATCTTCAATAGCTATTATTAACTCCGGCTGCTTCGAAAGATTCCCTGTTGTCTCTTATTTAACGTTGGTTTGCATCCTTGATGATTACGATCTTCATATGTTTCTGACGTTTCTGGTTCCTGATGTGATGTCCATCTTTCTTTCAGCTCCATTTAGCAGCCCTGGCTTCTTTAAAAGGAGATATAGTGGAGCTAAACAAACGTCTTCAACTGACAGAACGGGAGCGGGACGTTCTAGAGAAGAAGCTTGCCAAGTCACAGGTGGGAGAAATGATCACACGGGGGGACATTCCCACCTCAGTGTCAACCTGGAAACAATCTTCAATTAATCCAACTAATTATATTTTTGTAGTTGCTTTTTATTTCTACTGGTTTGCTTTTGCTAACAGGTCCGGGTATGATGAGTAATGAAGCCCGTTCTGTTCTAGTCCCGATATTCCCCTATGGTTCCCTAGGCAGGTTTTACTTGTATTTGAGGATTACACCTTGCAGTATAGCAGTATTTAATTTATACCTGCGGAACCTGTTGGATATAAGGATGTTTTTATAGGCAGTAGCTTTTATTGGGACCATTTGTTCAAAAGTGCCGTTCCACCTGCTGTGCTGAATCGGGCGCTTTCCAGAAATAATTTTATTGTGTAAAATGTAGAACAGCGCAAGATCATTTTTAATACCTACAGGGGTGGCGCTATATTGGTGAATGTAATATTTCTTTATCTTTGTTATTAATATGTAGAATCGGGAAATACCCAAAGACAATGTTCTGCTATAAAGCATTGCTGTCATCATTTTTGTTTTAACGGTGGATGATAGTAATCGTTTATAAACTTAGCTGTAGAGGACAATAAGTCTGTTAAGCTCTTCTTCAGTTTCTTCTCCAGTTTCGCTCATTAATAACAAAGAAACAGAATCACAGCAGATAAGTACTCTTCAGCCCATCTGTTCTGCGCGTTTTCCCCGCATGTAGACGCTCAGACCTTTATCAGTCCTTAGTCTTGGATTAGGTTCAGGATAGCTTTATGTCTGTTGCATCCATGTTTAAATCCCCTCACTATATTAGCCTCTACCGCTTCTGATGGAAGGCTGTTCAGTTTATCTACCACCGTCTCAGGAAAATAAAACGTCCTTAAACAAAAGTACAATACTTTTAATAATTGCTAAAAACTTTCTTGAAGTTACTCTAGGTCATCGTGTCGAGTCCCTGTGTGGTCTTTAGGTAGGGATGTCGGCTCTTTTGAAGGGACGCCCCGGTCCGTATGATGGCTGGAGAGTCGATCATTTCTTTACAGTGAAAGTTTATTGTGTGTGGCCGGGGATCGGAGCTGTGATTCAGGTGTAGCCGTTCCTTCTGCTCCATCTGATGAACGGCTGAACTTTCCTGTGCTTGCTGCCAGCTGGCCTTGGAAGGCTGAGTTATGATGTTGTTTTGGTGCCGCTGATTGAATATGAATACTCATGAAAAGGCACTTTGTGTCATTTATCCTGCTGCTTACAGCAGAAATGATTGCATTCCCGAATCGGTTCTCTCGTCTTTTTTTTCTGGATGCCCAATAATAAACGGATATTAAACTGTCTTGGTGCTTTTTATTGTTGCTGTCCCTCTTCAGACTAAACTGAGCCAGTCGAAAATATGAGAAAACTATATTCTTCTTCTGCGCCCGCTCCTGATGAATACACTCAGAATGCCCCCTAGGTCATCGTATTCATTTTCAGGTGAATGATGTGTGCTAAGAACATAAAATACACCAGAGTATAGCTGGCCACTTTATTTTGACCTATTAGTTTCCTTTTTTCGAAGGACAAGATGGCTGCTACTTTGCGAGAACACCAATATTATCTCTAAAATTAATTAGACTTTTATTATCAACAAATAGATTCCACAGCTCTGCATACTGGGGCTTATTCACTAAAGAAGGGAGTTGGCAGGAGAGTTGCAGTTTCATCTTATTGACTTCATTTGTAAAGAACCCTGATGCTTTAGGAGAGATCAGGGAGACGTATAACGTTTTGTTTTTTGGCTTTTTTTTATTAGAAAGCCTGATATAAGTCACTTCTACCTAGCACACTGACCTGTCTAATAGTAATTGTGGAAACAATGTCATTATTAGTATTTAATGCAGGCTTGCGATATCAGTCACCTGATTTATATAATTCTCCCTGGAAGTTGTGCCATGGCTTTTCCCATATCAGCGTATGATATTTGGCAATCGACCACATTTATTGCCATATTTCTGGAGCTTGTCGTGATCCAACCGGAGCAGATTTTGGCTCAGATCTGATCTCTTGTAGGTCACACGTTGGAACAAACGTAATGATTTAATGGACGGTAGAGCTACCGTGGTAGAGCACTCTGATTATATACAAATAAGCCATGAAAGGAGGTAAATGTGTTTTTAATTGTAGTAATTTGCTGGTTTATGGGGGGATTATGTTGCAGTGCTGGAAGGAGGGTGAACACAAAAGTAGTGAACCCCAGTATGATGGACTGTTTCTATTGCCTGGGGCAGTAGGGTAGACCAATTTGGTCACTTTAACCTGTATTTGTCCTTCCATAGTGTGAACAGTCCCACCTGATGAGGGAACATGAGGATGTTCAGGAAAGGACGACTCTCCGCTACGAGGAGCGGATCACAGAGCTACACAGCATCATAGCAGAATTAAACAAGAAGATTGACCGGCTGCAGGGGAGCACTATAAGGTGGGCGTGCTATAAGGTGGGAGCGCTATAAGGTGGGAGCGCTATAAGGTGGGAGCGCTATAAGGTGGGAGCGCTATAAGGTGGGAGCGCTATAAGGTGGGAGCGCTATAAGGTGGGAGCACTATAAGGTGGGCGCACTCCGTGTAATAAAGCACATTCCGGGGATTAGGATGTTGCGGTGCTGTACAGAAGACCGTGTATTGATTAATCTGTTACCTGGTGTAATAAATTTAGGGCCAAAGTAGACTTCACATCGCTGGAACAACACATATATATGTATATGTGTCAAAAAATAGGCAGAGTCACTTAGGTGCAAGCAAAGGTAAAACATTTAATACGTACAAAAATGGATGAAGAATATGAAAAGTAGATAACAACAAAAATAATACAAAATAAGTCTTACAAAACCTTGGAGTGGAATGTAGTTCATGACATCTGTCCTATGCATTCCTGAGGATGTAGGGAGGGAGTGTTTGAGACGTGAAGAGTCCGTGGATGGCAAATACATCTCCTCTAACCTCTCCTCCCATGCCTCTCCAATGCCTTGCTTATATGCGGTTTGAATGGCGTTTTCAGTCTATTGGTCTTCACCTGATTGGGTGTTCAGACATGCTTACTAAGGTCTTTACACGTCTAAACCCTATTTTAGGTGGTCACTGTACGCATATTGTAAAGCCCTTTTACAGTTAGTTATACCATGCATAACAAGTTACTATCCTATCTATAGAATGCCTGTTCAGCAAGTCCTTCATTCCATACTTAAGGTCGGGGAAACCCTTTTCCTTTTCCCTATCATTGAAGCCTATTAATATATCTTAATGATCATTTATTTATGACATATTTCTGACTATTGCCTATACCAAGAATTACATATGGTCCTTTTATATTATTGGGGTTAGCAGAGATGTTAAATGTGTTGGACTCTTTTACACCTGGGCAGAAGTATCCAGACTAGTTGGAGTGAGCGTGCTGTGATCCAAGCGCCTTGCAATGAGTTTACCGGGCAGAGAATAAAGCTGTTTGAATGAAGAGAGGTTATCGCAGACGTAATGGAGGAAATATTGATGTTCTCTGTGTGCTATGCGTTCCGTACTTACCCGCTATTATCACAAAAACAATGTTCACAAATGACCCAACAAGTAATCATTGGCTGAAATTCAGTATACAGGGCCACGTGTTAAGAAAGGAGTCTCCGTGTAAGGCAGATCCGGGCTTTTTTAATACCCGGACTGTGCCTTTATACTATTTAGGAAAAGAAGTGTGGCGTACAAGGCGTTTATTGTAATGAGCCCAGTCATGTCATCACTTATTAAGTCTTTTGACAACTGAGTGTGATTAAATAATGTAAAACAGATGCAAATCCGCAATGTATGGGGCTCTGTGAACCGGTTACTGTGTATTAATACAGACACCCTTGTTTATAAAAGGGGCAACACCTCAGTTAATAATGGTTAATGCCATGGGAACAGAACTGTTCGGAACTTGTCCACGTGTTCTCATTGCTTCACAAACCGGGAACCAGTCATTATGTGCGCTTTAACATTGGGGCTTATTCACTAAGGGAAGAGTTGTGGTTTCACCCGCATTACTTCGTCATTCATTATGAATATAATTGGGGAATCAGGGTCACTATCCAATATCTCCATGGCAACGGCTTAGTTCATCGCCACGTCCACACCTCTGACCAATTTTCAGCAGGGTAATTGTGTAATATCCGCCCCTGGCCAATCCATCCCTTCTGCTGCACTGCATGGGGTCACCAGGCACCCCGGAGCTATCCCAGATGCAGCTACTTTGGTGAACATGTCTGCTGTCGTGAGTTTCCCAATATAATTTTATTTAGAAAGTAAAAATAAAAGAGGGGCTGTGTAAGCAGATACGCAATTGGTGAACCTGCACGGCCATTGCTGAATTTGGTTCCATTCCAACCCAAATTTCAGCCCATTGTTCAGCTGGGAACAATGGGTGCAGCAGCAGAGATTACACACTAATATTTCAACAATGTCATGAAAAAGGAGGTGCCTTTAATGTGTTTCATTTATAGTCATATATTAGGATTTAGCTCCTGACCATTACCAGACACCTGGGAATCCTGGATGTTCTGTACCTCCTCCAATATGGTGGCTTCTGTGTTTTGATTGCTGTATTTTGCCCTTATGCTTAATCTCATTTAATAATTTCCAGCATCACTCTTGTCATCAGTCTGTTTCTTTTATTATTTTGTCATTAATATTTAAAAATGTAAAAAGCACGCAATTCTAAAACCAAAAGTATTTTAAAGAATATGGTATTTAGAAAAATAATGCATATAACACAATTTAATTTCTCGACATGCTGCTGTGTCATAGAGCTCTGTGATGGCCTAGTATCCAGCAAATATTTTGGGCTCCTAGGAAAAAGCAGGAATGGAGGTCAGAAGCCATTGGGTCGTATGGCCATGCCTGGGAACTCTCCGACTTTCACCCACAGTCTCCTGGCCACTCCCACTTACACCCAATTCTCATCCAACTCCCATACAATTGGATGGTATCTGGGGCTGACCCCTCCCCCTATAAAGACACTCCCCTGGGAGAGGAGTCTAGGAGGCTGTTATAACCTCCTGCGTAGATTGACTGTAGGGTTCCCAAGAAGTCTTTACTGATGAGGGAAGGTGAATCAAAATTCATATGAATTGCTCCAGTAATTCCTTCGGGAAATGTCACACCTGGAAAATATCAACATTTATCATTCAAAAGTAAATAAAAAAAATAGAATGAATGCATGCTATAGATTATTCTAGCCGGATTCCATTATGGTTTTATATCGGATGTAAGGGGCTCAGGCACAAAATTGCATTATTCATAATAAAATGTCCCATTTCTCCAGTTCTGAACTGGTGGCCGAAGTAAAAGGACCCAGTAATTGCATAAAAATGCTGCTGATGATTGTTGTAAACAATAGTGTGATTAAAACAAATTTGACAGAGGCTTTTATTTGGAACGGAGCGCGTGTGTTGCCGTCTGCAGATGTTTGCTGCGCACTCACATGGTGTCGGCAACTCAGGGGCCAAGTATTTTTGCAGATGGCCAGTCTGGTCCTGGTTATACATTTGGGTTTTTTTAATAAAATATTTTGAAGAAAGACATCTTTACAAACCTAGCTGAGCGTAACGATAGCACAGAACTCTTGAGGTTATGTAAACTGAGCTGGTGCAGCATTTCAAAGGTTATGCAGTTACCATAGCAACCGATAGAATGTTACCACTTTGCACCAGAACTGCACTTTATACATATCTTGGATAAATCAAACATTTTCTTTTAAGTTTTATTTTCTGTGTTTCCTTGTCGCTAGCCTGATTGGCTCTTCGTCTCGTATACCACCACCCAAGCCGGTAACAAGTTTAGCCAATATTCTTCATTCTGTCTAAAGAAGAGACATCTAAGGTCTTAAATATGCTTATGACATCTTGTGACTAAAGACTCCAGTGTCTTTGCTAATTCTTGCTTTTCACTTTGTCTTCCCTTGCCCTTGTGCATCGCCTTGATTGGGTTTAGTAGAATCACCGTTCTGTTGTGTGCTTTCTATGCCGATTCAATTTAATGGGCCATAAATTATTGTGATTAGTATTGTTATTACAATACAAAGTGACTTTCCAAGCAAGTACTCAGCAGACAAAATAATAAATTGTGTTTTAATGCTTTTGGTTAGTGCTCTTGGTTGACTATTTTGGCAGATCGATTATTCCTGCGATGTGGATGATAATTCATTGAAACAATCAGTGGAAACGCACACTAGATTCGAGATCTCCTCCACAATATTTACAGTCACAATCTCCAACTTGAAAAATGTCTTCCCGTTGCTCTTGGATGATTGCGTGTTATTGTATAGAGAAAGTTTTTTAAGTTGTTTTCCGCTGCTAATATTTAAACGCTAATTTGTGGCATTAAATGCAAGTGCACGGGTGGGGTCCTGCAGAATCCCACCGTAAACATTTGCCCCTTTCCCCATCTGTCTCCTGCCCTGCTGCTTGCTGCCAAGGAGATGTGTTGTATGGGCGGGGAAGCAAATAAGACCCTGCCTGCATGCCCAGAAAGCACTTTCCTCCCACTGGTTGGTCTCTACAAGCATCCAATCATTGCCGCCAATCATCAGACCACAGAGGTGGCAGGCAGTGGCGTACTTGGGGGAGTGGAGGGGGACCAGCCCATATTTGTTCATAAGGGGCCAGTATTTGTCCCCGGGTGCAAAATATTCTGCAGATAGATGCAGCTCTAGAGATACAGCTTCTACATAAAGTTATTTATTTATGCTTATTAAACTACAGTACTCATAAAGCCCTTTAGTATACATACTTAATGAGGCTGTCTTGGTCATTATATGGTCTCTTTAAGTCGATCTTTCACTTTCCCAACCCTATGTTTTCCAATTAAGTACCCTTAGTAAACTAAAGAAATGGTGCTCACAGATTAAACAAAGCTAACATTGTATTATATATCAACCTCATGTAACTTCTTAACCCGATTAGGTCTTAACCCAAAAATCCCCACATGAAATGCAATGATAGCATTATATTGATATGTGTTTAAATATAGATTCAGAATAATCTATGCCCCATACTAGATTTCACACCTTTTTAGCACTCCAGTTGAGACTTGCCAGCACCTGTAAGGGCATATGTTCCCCAGTCTTGTCTTAGACTGGTGACTACCAAGTCATGATGTCAATGATTAACTAGTGTCCAGGTGAAACGCTGTTCTCTAATGTGTGTCTGCTTGCAGGGAGGAGGATGAATATTCGGAGCTGCCCTCGGAGCACAGTCACAGCCAGCTTGAAACCAACGATGACTCCCGTAGCATTGACCAGGACCAAGAGAACCAGTCCACTATGGTCACGGTTGACATGGGTAAGTAGAATTTTTGAAACTCTACTAGAGAGACTTCATAGAATGTGCTTGAGTTGGGTTCTGTTTGTTTTGAATTGTTGTGATGATTTACCCGGCTACTTTTTGCTCAAACGCCAATGAGCTGTATCAATGTCGAATACGATATAAACTGGATATAGCTCCATAATCATTTCACAAGCATTTAAGAAGAGCAGTTTTTGTTATAGGTCTTAATAGACGATCATTGTTCACTAACTAGAGCATGTTACGCTATGTGGAGCAACTAAGAGTAGTTTGGTTTGACTTGCAATTTGTTAGTACCTGGAGTGCTACTTTGCATAAGTCACGATAGTACATATTTGTTTCACGCTATTCCTTTCACTTGCCTAACTTCATTTGATCAAACGTAGTTGAAGTATTTTCAGATGAGTCGTCTTGCATTTTGCCGATCTGTGTCTAACCTCTCTAATGGCTAACTATATGTTAAAAACACAAATCATCCAGTATTTGAATTGTCAGTTACTTTTTTCTCCATTCTCCTTTCTGCGTAGATTGCTTTCTCAGGCACCGACTCCTTTTTATAATAAGTTGTCTTCCACTGAGTGGGTTAAAGCCATGGTTCTTTGGCCGCTACTGAAGATCTGTGTTCCCGATGTCATTGATACTGCTTTATATCTCTAGCTTTCCACAGAATACGTTTGGTAATGAGCTACCGTTCCCTGGTGGGTTTGAAATCATAAGGAAAATAACAGCAGGATCATATTTGCTTCTTTTTTTACCAAAACCTTTTTAGGCCAACACCACAAGCTCACCATAAATTAGGCGCTGCCTTAATGTCTCAGCTGCCGAATAAGCAGATCTGCCAATCTAAAATCCATTCGTATTTATTCATTATAATCCCTAAACTACCCTCCAAATACCGTTTTTTACTGCGTTGCGTACGTCCAAAAACCACAAGCCCATAGAAAATAAGTGCTGTGCTTTCTTTAGGGTGAAAAGCTGTCTACGACGTGCATTATGTTTTTGACCATCGAGCAAAACCCGATACGTTACAATTTATTTAAACCATCAGGAAATCTTTCACATTAAAGCCCTGGCCTCTTGGGAGACTCTTGGCTGTAGTCAGTCAGACTGGAAGAAAACATACGCTACCTGTAGCTGTACTGGAACGGAGCTACGCGGTTTTTTTTAATAAATCTGTTCTGTGCGTTACAGGAACAGTCATGGCTATAGCTCATTGCCATATTGGCAGAGAAGTCTGGGCTGTGGTATCTTTTATTAAATAGAAATATTCATAGAACAACATGTACAGTGACCTTTAAAGGCCTCTGGGTGGTCTCTTTGGTTGTAAGGACATTAAATAAGCTCCCTTGGTCTGCAGATGTGCTGTCCCACCAAACAGTTTTATCATGTGATGAGGTGCATCTCTCAGTTTCTGTGTCATTTCTTGGAGCATGTGGTTTAGAACAGTAGTAGAACTTTATATTTGCCTCCTGAGAATCTGGGTATCACAGATGCTGTTCCTCTTGGGCAGACTTTGATCTTTGAAGGGGCGGCTTTTGTGCTTCCCCTTCCTGCCAATCAGACACAAGGCCTACCCATGCGCAAAGATAACCCCACCTCTCTAAGATAGCCACGCCCCACTGCCTCCCACAAAGAGCAGGATGGGGAAGAGCTCTGAGGAGATGGCCGGTATATGTGTAACAGCTTGTTTATATCATTGCCTACTGCAAGGTGTACTGCACGTGCACGCTCCAAGTATATTTACATACAGGCTAACATACCTCATGCTGGAAGGGGCAGAGCCAACTGGGGTACTGTGATACTTAAATGAACATGTGTGCCCTTAAATACTTAGCACTGTTCATTTCATTACAAAAATAATTCAATAAAGTAAGCTTTATTTTGGTTTATTAAGACTCATTTTGCATTTATTTAAGAGTAAGGATCACCTTTTTTAAATTGTGTAGTTTTTGCCTATTGCGGGGGGTATTCTCTGATTCTCACACCATGAAATCGGCTTTCACTGCACTGAGGTTTTCAAAATGTCATTTGTTTGAGGGTTGATGCCCTCCTCACTTGGCATTTGTTAAAAGAACTGCTTTTAATCTCTGCTTAGCCTTTAAGTAAAGTAAAGTGTTTATAAGAACGCAAGCCCCATCGTGTACGCGGCATTGTGTTGCTGCAGGCCGGTAAGTTCAGTAATGTTTGCGGGGCCACCCTGCCGTAGGTTAAAGAGGAGGCACGTGCATCATGAGGATACCGTGATGACAGGTTAATGAGACATATGGATCTCTCCCTAATACGTGTTGAATGGGAAGAGCTGGTTTAGATCATTAATAATACCGCAATAATGTACATCACATTGTATATATTTTTGGGCATTTTTGTAATAAAACCAGTAAGTAAAATTTTCTATCAAATATGAACAAATTGCTTTTCCACAAAGTAAAAAAAACAGCGTAGCTTGAGACATCACACGCTGTCTCGGTAAGATGTGATCGGTAGAGGAGGATCTGTGGGATGCAGCGTGCTCTTCAAGGTCAGTTTAACAACTTTTCCTGCCCGGGTGGATAGAATATCTGCAGTGGGAATCATCTTAAAGACCTTTATTGCCTTTTGTTCTTTCCAGCTCATAACCGCTGACTATTATAAATACGCGTGGATCTGCTGCTGTTAAGCTAATCACTTTTTTTGGTAATAATATAAATCACTGAAAGGGCTTGAAAGTGACGGTGTGGATTTTTTTTTATTAAAACGACTAGTGCAGGTATGATATAGTATTATGTAGCGCTTATAACTGCCGACTCTATGTCCTGCATGTTTATAAAATTCAAGGACGTTCCCATGCCTTCCGCATCCTGAAGAACTAGCATTACATCTGTACAACAGGCAGTTCGAAAATTGTTTCCTGAGCTGTGGTTTGTGTTGGTTGCCCACCATGAGGTTATATTACCTGCACCAGGTGTGTATAGGGGTTAGTATATTGAATGTGGTGACCCCAGACTTTGCTATATTGTTTCAAATGATGTTGACTTTATAGGATTCTAATAATACTCCTCCGTAGAACGTGTAAAATGGTAACTGTGGTGTATTTGGCTACCTTTGAAAAGTAATTGTCTGCTTTCAGTGTCTTTATTAACGCTGTCCGCCCCTAACCCCCCCCCCCCCCTGGGGAAGCCGTGTCTGTGCATATGAATAATCTGCCGGTAAGTGCTGCAGGGGATAACTTGACAACATCAATTGTTTTCCTAGCCTTCTGTATTATCTGCTTCAAAAGGGGCGCTTTGTTTTTCCAGTGGATGCCTTGGATCTACTGTACGGTACATCGCGTAGCAAGGATGTTCCTCCTCCTTGATTGTATTGAAAAAGGCAAAAATGAAGCTGTCAGGATAGAGGAGGTTGAGGGTAAATCATTAAAGATAGAGCAGAGTTGTGATTTGTTAAATGTGAAGCAACATTGAACTGGATCTAATGTTAAACGTCAAGTAACAAGCTAACTAACCTTAAACGTAAATCATTGGACTCCATACACTATAATCCCCATCGCCTGGGTCTCTCTTCCTTGCTATCGCCTCTGGTGTATCTATTATAACGTTGTGTTTTCTGCCTTGGTCTCTTTTGTATCTGCGGCCCAGGTGTGTGTTCAGTTGTCTATGGAGTAATCGGGCTCCACGTGTTTTGCCTGGAGCTCCGAGTAACCTTGCTGTGATGCTGAAGGAGAGGCGGTGTTGTGGTGTTTCTTCTCGATTTCCAGCTCTCTGTGATGCTGTATGAATCCTCTCTGCAAGCGTTAACGCTGAAGAGGCTCGTTGAGAAGATAATAGCGATATAGGTTGTCCCTTCCCCTCATAAAAGCAGGGTTAACGTCACAAAAAGGAAATGGTAGTGTCTATATCTGTGTATATTATAAATTGTATATTTATTATATAATATGCAACAAATGGTTAAATTCAATGACTAGCAACAATAAGCTAAAGAACCCGACCTTCTGAGCCGAATCTACAGCCCCTCTGCTCCGCGGTGGATAATTCATCGGTCAGCTCTGTGGCTGTGTTTGCTCGTAGATTTTCATAGTGGCTCTGAAAAGGTTTATATTGATTATCGTGAATTTGGTAACAGATTGCAAGCTTTCGGGACTACCTCAGTATCTTCTTGAGGGGTATGATGATAATACACCTGAAGAAGGGGGCTAGATAACGCGCAGTCTGTTGTACTTTTTGTTATCTGATAACCTTTCCAAATTTGCTCTTTTTGCTAAACCGGTACAATTTTATTCCTTAATAATTAGCAGGTTTAGATGAAATTATATGAAAGTGGTTTATTCAAGAGGGAGTTGTTTAAGCTCATACGTTTTGAAGGCCTATCCCCAGTGAGCTTCTGCTCCTGCTATATAATGCATTGAGAGTTCTCCTAAGTCTCATTACACATTTAAATATACATCATACAGGGCTGCCTAAGCCATTCACACTTGGGAAGCATGGAACTTTTGGCCCTTCATGATGAATAGTGAAGTGTTAAAACCGCAACTCTCTTGCCAACTCTTCCTCCCTAGTCCCTTCCATTAACTGGAGCTGTGGTTGTCCCCTCTCCGATGCTTGGCCAGTGCCTTCACCGCTTCCAACAGTCCCCGCTGACAGCGATATGTTTAAGGATCAGGAATTATCATGGCCAACTTAATGCCAGTTAGCAGCTATTCTATTTAATTGGTATTTTAATGTTTCGTTATAGTGTTTGTGTACTCAAGGTGGACCTCCATGATAATTTTAAGTCTGTAGGAGCCAGACGGACACATTTAGAAGCCAACTATTTTTTGTAATAGAGCATGTGCATTCATTTCAGCTCTGTGTAGAATATTTAGGGGTCAGCGGTCATGTGTTTAGGAGCCTAGGATTTGGTGAGCAGATCTATTATTTATTTTGACAGGTATTCTAATTGGATTAATAAAGAAGAAAGGTCGTGGCCGTGAGCTGTCTCCCAATTCCAACAGCCACATAGATACACCTTGCTGCCTTTCTGTAACCAGACTGAATGAAAACACTGGTGCAGAATTAATTAAAACTGCCAATTACCTTGACGTTTCAATTACTTGGGGCCATTATGTGTCACTGATTAGTTAATAGTAAGCGTAGAAAGTATATAAATAATGCATGCGCGGTACAACGGTTGAACCTTTTATGATTTGTACTCTCATCTTTATGACGTGCCCAATTTTGGATTGGGACTGATGTGAGCTCCAAACATTCCATTGGTGATTTCATCGTAACCCGGGTGCTCTTCTCTTTTTGTGTAATTTGGTACAGACACCTGCAGTGACCTGAACTCGGAGCTGCAGAGAGTTCTCACCGGCCTGGAGAACGTGGTGTGCGGGAGGAAGAAGAGCAGCTGCAGTCTGTCTGTAGCGGAGGTGGACAGACACATCGAGCAGCTCACCACGGCCAGTGAACACTGCGACCTCGCCATTAAGGTATCTGGCTGAACATACAGGGGCTTTTACCTAAACCAGCTGTTCTTAATACTTTTCATATTCATTGACCGTGTACCAAAAACATTACGCAAAATGGTCAAAAATGGTACAAGGGTGACAATTTTCCCGAATGCAATGGTCAGGGCAGTAGGGCATCTGTGAAAAGAGGTACAAACACAAGATATATACAGGGGTGCATCCTACATATACATGTTTGTTATGCTAAAGGGAAATCAGATTCATAACAGAATTATCTGTATAAAGGCTACCTGTGGATATCATTATTCATCATCGCATGTCTCATGCCTTTATACACGCTGTATTTCGCTTAATTTCCTTGATGGACCTACTCTGTAATACCTAATTATCTAATATTGGCCTTGGGGTTATAGCACGTTTTGTGAAAATCATTTCCATTTCTGTCCATTTAGTGGGTAAAGCAAGATTTCTTTAATTTAGACAGTTTTGAGAGGTAAAAAAAACAGTGCTCACAGACCTCAGTAATTAAATTAATGGGCTTCAACTTTCAAGGTCCTACCACCTCAGTCTGTATCCTGCATTTGATTGCGTGTATGCGTGTGGAAGCCAGGCAATGCGTGTACCCTGACAACAGAGTTTATTTAAAGTGGATTTTTTATGTGGTTGTTGCTCCAAATTATTTGTTGCTAGTTTTGAGAACTGCTTGCTTTTGCAGACGGTAGAAGAAATTGAAGGAGTCTTGGGTCGGGAGCTCTACCCGAACCTTGCAGAAGAGCGGTCGCGCTGGGAAAAAGAACTGGCGGGTCTGCGGGAAGAGAACGAGAGCCTCACCGCCATGCTGTGCAGTAAAGAGGAAGACCTTAACCGGGCCAAGTCCACCATGAACGCAATACGTGAAGAGAGGGATAGACTACGCCGAAGGGTAACAGAGACAGCCTTCTTCCTTATGCTATATCTATGTAGCTGTTAGCGGTTCTGTTTAGCTCTTAGAGGTTTACCATTGTCTGTAAGTCGTTTACCAGGGTGGAAGAGATACTAGGGCCTTAAAGGAGCTATAAAACAAATGAGAGGAGGAGTGAATTCACTGATCTCGTGGACACGGACGTGCTGTGGGTGGCCAAGGCATTTAAAAAGCTCTTTACAGAGCCTCCTCCCTGTATAGTTATTGCCTGATGATTTTACAGTGTACATCAGTAACTTGTTGACTGTTGGCATATATTGACAGATGAGAAAAGCCGTTTTAAATGTATCTGTGTTTATTACTGTATGCAATGATAACCGAAGTCTAATGAGTGTACAGCTGTAGTTTAAACAAACTAAAATTTGTCATCCCTGCATTTCTCTACACAATACAATACTTCATGGCATTTGTACTTGGTATTCGGGTTTGTGTTGCTATTTGATTTCACGTTTCACGTTTGCGAAGAGCCAAGTGCATGCTTTCCCTAGTGGTGGGTTCGTATTCATGGAACTAGCAGACCCCTGACAAGTTAACAATGTACAGGTTTATGATGTGAGAGCATAAATCAGGGTGATGAGGGTGTTTAGCTCATTAGTGTTTCTCATAGAAACACCCGCATTGAAATATTAAAGAATGACCGGCGAAAGACCAGCAGAAATTCTGTCATTATTATTATCATCATTTTGTTGCAGCTTTGATTTGGAGTAAGCGCTCTACTTTCACATCCACAGCATTAACTACTTTGAAGTTTTCATCACCTGATTTTATCATCATCATCATCTATATCACCTATGGCAATGATGGCTCTTGAAATGGTTACAGTTTGGCATTTATCATGCTTACAATAACATGTGTGCTCTTGTTTGAAACATCAAATACATTCTGTGCTGGAGTCATTCAGTTAAAAATGTGTGTATGAATTTGATATTAGAAGAATTTCAACAGATGGATCGTCACGCAAATTCATAGTATCCATGGCAACAACCTGAGTACATTGTCTGGAGAAGTAAAAATGTTGTCATTGATAAAAGAGCAGCTAAAATAATGTGTATCCTGGTTCATATGTGACCCCATCGTTTCTGTTAAAACTGTAACCTACCATTATTGGGGCCTTTTCCTGCTCAAAGACTTTGTTGTTCTCTCTATTTCACTTTATGTAATTTAGACCCGTCAGGGATATATTCCAGCATACATTGTAAAGTACTAACAAAGTTTTTTCGGTAAATTTTTCCCGTCAATGAGGTACCAAGGGTTTTTTTTGTGATGTGTTTTTTGCTTCAGGCTAATTAAAATTTATAGATAAAAAAGAAACTCCTTGAAGCCTCATAACCATTCTAGAAGCAAGCATCACGGAGTTACGGTATCTTCGAACGTGTAGCGTTCTGCCCGTGATATTGATTGCCCCTCTGCAGCCGACGGTTAATTTGCTGCCTGAATGTTTCATCACATTACGCGCCAGTAATTTCGATGTGTGCCATTAGACAGAGACTTGTGACTGTCTGAAGTACAGCCGGTCGTATCTGTCTCGGCTCCGAGAACCGGCCCTCCGTATCCTCCTCTTCTCCACGCTTCATTCCCTATGATGGCCAGGAACAGCCTCGTCCACTTCGATGTTTTACATTCCATACACCCTACCACCTTGTTGTTGTTGGTCTACTTTGAGGGCACTAAGTGAAGAATAATGGGGATGACAATGCATTGTATTGCATTTCTGAGTTTTGTTATGGACAGGTCTGCTTCATGTTCCTTCCTTGTGTTACCCGCTAAGTGTGTGGGACCTTTAAAGCCAAGTGTTTCCTATTGTTGAGCTGCTATAATCCATATATATTTCTTATTGTTTTTCTTGGTTTTCTCTATATATACGCTGGTAAAAAAAACTACCGGTAAATTACTACCGGTAATAATGGATGAAAAAAAAATCAGAGCTTTCAATTTACAAGAAAGTGTTTCCAAGGGGGAAGAAATAATAAACCATCTCTCATGATATTTCGAAAACATATACATAAAAGGCATGGCATGGATCCTCTGAATACGGTAATATACAGCTCATTATGAAAGGAGATGGATGATCTGGGAGATGGACATGTATGTGAAGTGAGCAGTGATGTCATACCCCAGTATGTCTATCATCCATACCAGTGGCACCATTCTCCCAGTAGCTGGTCCGAAGCACACAGCAGTAGCACGCTGGCAATCGTACCAGATGTCAGGTGGCAGCTGCCATTAGCCTGTATATTATAAACATAATGCTGTTCATTTCAGGATTTAATGCAATCTTGCATATTTTTATTAGTTTTGGATCAGTTCAGAGCACCGGATGAGTTAATTATGTTTTACAGAGTTGCATTATTTATTTTGTGTTGTGGCTCTACAACGGTTTCATTGATTAAAGTCTTCCTCGCTGTAGCTTTGATTACCACGTCCTGCTGGGTAACATGGATAGAGTTGATTACCCCCCGATGCGTGACTGGCGCAGCTTGATTTGCTAGCCAGACCTCAATGGCATGACTCCAATACTGAAAAAAATAAAACCAGACTAAAAAAGCCTAAAATAGCCACAAATCCAGGTTAGCGGGAAAAGCACAGCTCAAGAGGTCTACATCTCCTTCTCAGCTGACTCCTAAAAACTGCCCCTTTCGCTGCGTAGAAAGCCACCCCGCTCACATATACTGAAATGAACAGTTTGATGGCATACTGGAGAAACCAGAGCCGGTTTGATCAATAGGTCTGTTCTTTTCAGCTCACGTCTGTAATCAAACAAAGTGCTCTCAATAGGTTTTTCTGTCCTGGCAGATTTAATTAAATTAGGTGTTTAATGCTTTCTGTTAACAGATTGTGCTGCTTTATGGAGCCGTCTCTGGGAAGCAGCATGCGTACGAGTTTAGTCTCGTTCTCACGGCTCATTAGTAAATGAGGTAATCTCGTGCTTCTGCGGGGTACCGGCAGTGTCAGGCCGCTCAGGAAACACGCGCTTCAAGCTCTGGATCCAGAAACCTATTTGCCCCAAACCTCCCATGCTACAAATTCCTTGTACCTTAACCACCGGTTTCAATATTTACAAAATAGCCGGGCCGTGTCTGATTCGCATAATCGCTTACACAACGTGCCATTGGAACACAGGGGTGATGGGAGTGATAAAACGTACAACCATCTCTAGGGTTTACAGGGAAAAAAAGAGAACATATCCAGAGAGCGCCAGTTGTGTGGGCGAAAATGTCTTGTTGATGTCAGAGTTCAGAGGAGAATGGGCAGACTGGTTCGAGATGACAGGAAGGCATATATAGGCCTGACCCGGGGATGGGTGAACGACATATTGCACCATTCTCAGCTGGCCAACATCTAGAATGACCCTACAAGATAGAAGCAGAATAATGAAGGACATCATCTCTGCTTCCGTACACATGCATGCTATGGTGGTCTTTTCACTTTGTCCTGTTTCTTATACATGTGATTTTCAGCTTGTCTGAAATATACTGTTATGGCAGCCAGAAGCCAACACAGCCATCACGCTATTGTTGTAGTGTTATTTTTAGTTTGGTCAAGGTATGAAGTGATGCCACATGGCAGAAGAGCTTGGTTTATTGAACCTAGCTATTAACATGAGTTTTTAGAGGTCCCCCCCTCCCCGTTTTATGGCTGTGATCCATTACTTATGAGATTAGAGTAAATTCAGCCTGTCATCAGTCACAGTACTCGGGCGGATTGCTGGATGCCTGCCAGTCTCTTATCACAAGGGTTCATGTGACTGATGAGAGATGGAGGTATACGCGCAAGTGCAAAGTCAGGACCAAACCAGGGATTAAGAGCTCTCCAATCGCTCCGAGATGTGTTCCTCTCCTTATCTCTGTTATTTCAGAGGGCATCTGTAACCCAGCCGTTTCCAAAGTGTTTCCGTGTTTACTGACCCTGGCAAAAGCATTTGGACCTACCTAATTCTATGTATTAATATCAATAAAACGGTGAATAGAAAGAATTGAACATTAGTTTAATGAGGGCTACAAAAGTGAAATATAAAAGTTAACCATCTGAGTGCTTAGAGGGGGCAGTAGAGGACCCTTTTTGATTTGAAAATACAGTGATATGTTTAATTTAGTAGTCTGGCTTTGGGGTATTAAGTCTGCCCCCCTTAAATCTCACTGTATATGCAGAATAGTGATCTATATTAACTATAGTGCTTGTGATTTATTCACCAAACGCTCCAACTGTATTATATCATGAAGGACCATCCCCAGTAGGTATCTCCTGTAAAAAGACTTGGCCCTGCGTAAATTAAAGTAGTTTTTGCATTCTGAAATTCTGCATCTGAATGTAGCTCACGGTTTGCTAAATACGCATATATGGTATACAATAATGTACATATAATATTTCGGAAGCTCATATTATTTTGTTTTTTTTCCCTTTTACAGCAGTTTCCAATAAAGTATATTTCCACGCATAGACACATTCCAGCTTTCCCTGGAACACATCTGATCAGTAGTTGGCTCCTCTTTAAAAACCTCCGATATGTCTGTGTTTGGAAAACAAAATCTTCAGATAACAGTGGCCGCTAAAAATGTCAAAATTGTCAAAATTATCGTTTTTCGTTACAAATTACGTAGATCGGCTTTTCAAAATGCCTCTGGGAAAGGTTTTGCTGACTCGAGAGGAAAACTCAAATTTAAAACCTCATCATGGAGAGGGAAAATCTGCAATGTACCCTTCCCGTATATCACGTGTGATGATGACCGACGCTAGCCTTTGATTAGACTTTTTTTGCTGAAACAGCCCAGATTGGGAGAGTGTGCGTCCTGAAGGTCCCCGTGTATAGTGTTTTGAAGCTCAAGTCCTCATGGGTCTCTTCTCCAGTTTTTATTCACATTTACTCTTGGACCAGTACTGCAATATCCAGTTACAGTGTACAGATAAATGGTTAATAAACTTGTTAGAGATCTTTATCTATTACATACCACCCTGGCTGAATACCTCCCACTTATTAAACCAAAGGAACAACAGCCAAAGGCAAAGTCTCCATACCGGGACAGTGTAACTGGGCTTGTCGTTGAACCTATGGGCATTTGCTGCCTGTCCCTGCATAACACGAATGAAGGAAGATTTATACTTCTTCATAATAGCACTTGGGTGAAGTGCTGCTTCCCTGGGTCTCCGGGGTCACATTCCTCTTTATCTGGGCAGAGATTTAGGCATTTAGCCACGCCCACTCTTACTGCACTTAATGCAGCCAGACATAGCCCCGCCCATATATAGATAGCACCGCCTCCACTTGAAGCCACCCCCCTTCTGAAAAGGGGGAGCTCCGGGTGGCTCACTGTGGGAAGTTCCCAGGTATGGCAGTAACTGAACTGATACTTGGTTGACTGCTTTATGTTACCAGCCAGCCGCCCTGACCAATGGGATAATCCAATATGGCGGTCAATGTGTGTTAATATCCTTAACAAGGCTTCTTCCAGTGATTGGAGGAATGATACCTCGCTGCACTCTGGCTGCATGATCTGTATAACGAATGTCTGAGGCCAACTGGCAAAATCACAACATATTTGGGGCAGTACGATTGCTGGCAATAAATGAACAGGGTATGCATGTTATCACATATGGAGCTTCTTAATGGGCGAACGGGGTCTTTTTCTTTTTCTTTGGAGGTGCATTTTAAGTGGAAAGGAGATAAAACGTATGAATGCTACAAGTCTCGTTCCATCTGCAAGTCTATTAAAATGTGGGCCTCTTCTGTTTTCTGCTTTAAAGTGAATTATTCTCATGCTTATTTGATTACTGTGAGTTATTTAATCTCCTGTTGCTAGTTTTCTTTATTGCGCTAATAAATGTAAAAGTAATGAGATTGCATAATTTAGTTATAATTCCATGAATGCAAAATCACAGGTGACTTACTGCTTGCGTTTGCAAAGATCTCACTTAATGGAGATTCTCTGTGTTAAGTCAAAGCTAAGAGATGTCTTGTTATTGTAGGTGCGTGAATTGCAAACACGATTGCAAAGTGTCCAAGCGACGGGTCCTTCTAGTCCTGGTCGGCTCACTTCGGCCAGTCGGCCGGTCAACCCCAGTACGGGGGAGCTGAGTACCAGCAGCAGCAGCAACGACATTCCCATCGCTAAGGTGAGTAGCCGTGCTAAGGGCAGACGTTACCCCGTGTAATGAAGGGGTCCATGGGTCGGTTACTGTATGGATATCGGCCCTTCCTTACCTACGGGGTCTACAACCTACTTCCCCAGGCCACACAAAGTGTAACATGTAATCGCATGCACTAAATAAACCTATGTGATGTTTACATGTTAAATTAAACAATATATGTATTAAAGACTCATGGGTGTACCATGGGAGAAGCTAAGCCCCTTTTCATTTAGATCTACATGATTAGTTAGTGTTATCTCTGCTCTCTTTTCAAGCAGCTGATTTGTTTTCATCGGTTCAGACAGGCGTTGGGTGGGGAAGAGCAGAAAAGAGAGAACTTCTGGGAAGGAAATTGATTCCAAAAACCCAGACTATAGTGGTTTTTGATAAATGTTGTTGTTGGGACGGTGGCAGCTCCCTTCGGAATGTAGAATAACATATCTCAAGGTGCCATCAACACCTTATTAAAACATAGGTTTTAATATACGGGGATTAGGTGTAAGCTGAAAAGTCTGTTTATTGACTTAGTTTCAATGTCCTGTAGATTGCGGAACGGGTGAAACTGTCAAAGACTAGGTCTGAATCGTCCTCGTCTGAGAGGCCTATCCTAGGATCCGAAATAAGCAGCATTGGGGTGAGTATCAAAAGTAATATATATGCATGTAGCTCATTTATATGGAATCACGTGCCCCTTTTAACCATTTAAAGAAAATGAGAACCTGTTTAAATAAGTAATACTGTATTAGTGCATACATTTTCAGCTCGTGTTATTGGAAGCAGTGGTTATGCACACTCTGAGCCGCTATCAAAGCGCCTGTTCTTTTATTGTGTATGGGTGATTGATGTTCTAGTGCTTATGACAGAGACAAAGCTGAAATAGACTGTTTACATCCCAGGGGTATGTCATGAAGAATTTACTATGGGTGGTATTTTATATAGATAATGACTCTATTAAAAGTCTGTTGTTATACCGCTTTTGTTTAAAGTGTCAATTTTGACTCTTATGCCATCTTGAGTTTGCTTTGGGCATAGATTGAGATGCTTAGAACTATTTTGGTCCATATTTTTAATAGCAAAGCAACCACTGGAATGGTCCAACCAGCAGCGAGGGTCTTCTATCAGCGACCCCCATTGTATTGTAGGACAGAAATAAACAGAGAAAGAACATCTAACTTTGTATGTATCTTGCAGGTGTCCAGCAGTGTGGCCGAGCATTTGGCACATTCCCTGCAGGACTGCTCCAACATTCAAGAGATTTTCCAAACTTTGTACTCTCATGGCTCGGCCATCTCAGAGAGCAAGATCCGAGAATTTGAGGTGGAGACAGAGAGATTAAACAGGTACGTGGTGATGTTCTACAGCATCAGCCGCCATTCTGAAACGGTACATTAGGAGTGTGCTTCCTTTATGGTCCAGGAATGCACACTGGTTGTTTGAGATATTAGGTTTTCGGAACAATGCTTAACGCCAGGCTCCTGAACGTGCTTTAATTATTTGATTGCATCCTAATTAGAAAGATCTCAAAACAGGAGGTGTGATGGATCTACACCATAATAGTGTTATGTAAAGTTCATTGCTGTCCAGTTGATAAAGTCTCGAACTAGTATTGTTTCTGATGCCCACGCAATGTTCTTCTTCCGAAACAAAGTAGAAAATTCCATTGGACAAAGTACATCAATGTCTGAGCGTACAGACCATGTTTTATTCACCTCTAAGCCCCAGCTGCCCAAACTCTTTATTATGTCCATATTTTAAGGGACTACCTTATGGCTGTACATGCTGTAGTCCGTGGCCAAAATAACTGTATGTAATGAGAAACAGGCTTAGTCTAGCCAACAGATTTGTTGATGTTTTTTTTAAACTGGAGTAATATACAATGCACATTGTTGCAGATATCTGGGGACACCAGGTAATTTCATCCTATGCTTCTGGCTTCCCTACTTGGACATAGTGTTTTTGTGTAAGACAATGTAGCTGTATTCCCAGAGCGCTTGTTCTTTGGAAACCACCGCACACATTCCAGATGTAGCAGTCTGCAGCAAGCCATTATGTCTGACAATGGGTAATATACAGGTAAAGAACATCTGAACAGGTCTCCGGAGTCGCAATAAATCAACTCTTAATCTCAGAGAAGACACTGTGTCACCTGTACCATCTGGATCACAGGTTCACAAAACAGAAGAGATTTATAGCAGTTATACACTAAAGACAAATTCTGGCAAGTCACATTTTTGCTGTAGGGGATGTTTTGTGTTGTAAAGAAAAGGCAGGATCAGCGCATTTGACCCTTTTATTGCCGGTGGGTTTTACTGCAAAAGAAACTAATCAAGTTTAGAGAGAAGATAAAGCTTCTCCAGTTGGTTACAGTAAAAGTGGGAGACATGTTTACTACTCTGAGCAGTGGCCTGATTCCAAATATGTAAAATATGAAGGTTTTCTGAACTCGTGATGTAAGAAGTATGCATTGTGAAGAATTTGGAAAGTGGTGTTTGCAGAGAAATAAGAGCATTAAAGACGGAACTTACAGCCGCTATGTATGGTTTGATGGTGAAACATATTCACAACATCTGATGTTTGTCTTATGAGGAGTGCACCGAATATGTATCCAGATGCATAATGTGTGCAGAAGAAGACATCATTTAATAGGCAGGTGTTCTCAGTCTTTTATAGAGAATGAGAAGCGAATGAGGCAGCCGTAGCTAAAGTGGTTGGAGTTGCCAGTAAAGACGTACACATAATTCACAATGCCTTCAAGAAGGAATAGGACACAGAAGTCAGAGACTGTTTATTATTCTGTGTGCAATATAAGCAGTACATGAAGGAGTTCTACAAAACAGAATGTGCATATTTATTGGGGACAGTACTCTTCAATAACGGTTCCCAAGTGCTATATCGATCTGAAGTTAAACCAGTATTTGTATTTCTACGCACTCCGCAGAAAAGCAAGCAGTTTATATACAAGAGGGATCAAACTATTCATCTTTTCTCCACAGTCGAATTGAGCACTTAAAATCGCAGAATGATTTGTTGACGATAACCCTGGAGGAGTGTAAGAGCAACGCAGAGAGAATGAGCCTGCTGGTGGGGAAATATGAATCCAACGCTACAGCCCTCAGACTCGCCCTACAGTACAGGTAAACACATGAAAGCTACCATCTAGTCTGCCTTTTTTTTTTCTTCTGTAAAGACCCTTAATCGCTCTTGTACACGCAGCCCACTGCTGTCTTTTTTACATGGTGACATTGTAAAATACACGGTGTAAGGAAATTTTAACTCATGCTCTTTTGAGCTCCTGTAGAGAAGAAAAGGCATCTTCTTCTGAGATGATGGACTCAAAGGGGAGTTGTGTTTTGACTCTAGCTAGGATGGGCTTACAGAGGTTGGAGTTGATTGATTCTGGGTATCATAGTAGGGTTCAAAGGTGAAACTCATGGAAATTTGCTCAGGATTTCACTGCATAACCAGTGGCCTAGGCAGGACCCATGGTTGTGTCTCCAGTTGCCAATCAAGATGTGCCTTGAAGGAGTCTTCTACCTTACACTGTGCTGAGCGCCAGGAGATGAGGACAATGACAGGCTATTGTCTAAACATGTGTTGAGCAGAAGACCACCAAAGTGTAACTGAGACTGTTAAGAGGGCAATACGACCTATTGAGCTGTGGCACACTGGGAAGCCCCTTTTGCGTAATAGGTCTGACTGCCCGGTAATAAGTCACAGGGGCTATCTTCCTAGGACCTTCTGACACAGTTGGCCTAAGTCAGAATACAAGGCTGCATGTAGCTCCATATACCGCAGGGTTACCGCGCCCCCATCAATTGTTTAAGAAACATTAATAGCGTTTAAGGAAGCATTAATAGGCCGGATGGAGTTGATGCACCTCCATGTTTATGGCTGCGTAGTCGTACAGCATCATATCTCTCACTGAGTGGCAGTGACAGCTCTTTCCTCCGTTTGCTGCGGCTGTTATTACTGAACGGTAGAGGATGGCAGGGACATGAATGGGTTTCTTAATGCAACATGACAGGATATGTATTGCCGAGCCTGGTGCTCCATGCTTCAGGTGAGGCGGGAGTCATAAGGTGGCATGCCAGAGAGGTACGCTCCAGTGATTTCCTCGTGTAAACGCCATGGCATTTCCCTGAGGATAGAACTGATCATCTCTGTGTGATGAATTCTTTTTGAATGTCGTAGCTTGCTTTAGAGAAGTCTGCAATGCATTGCAGGGAGGGGGCCCTCTGTATTGAAAGGGTTAACCCTTTGAGTCGCACCCACAGTACAACCTCAGACCCCCAGACATGAAATTGCAGCATGTACACTTATTAGATCTGCCTCATGTGAAAATGAGCAACAACCCCTTGAGATTCTTACTTTAATCTGTCTACATTCATCCATCTGTTATTGCAATACAACGCCCAAAATCCTTAACAAGCTTTGGAAGTTCTCTGAGGGATCATGGGAGTTGTCGTGCACCTGGAGCATGAGAATTGTCCGCTTTTCATTGGTTGGGCAACAGTCAGCCCTGTAGAGAACGGCGTTGGGCTTATTATGTATTTTGTCATTCCAAGGCTGCTCGAGAGATCCAAAATATATCTCTCCCCGGTTAACACACAGAAAGTCTGCCAGGATCATTAGGCGGCTGATTATTCAGTGTGACTTTTATTGCCGTGCCCAGGGGATGTGGAACAAATCCGGAGGTTAACAAAAAATATTTATGCCGCGCTCAAATGGCTAATCGTGGCACTTACCCGAAGTGCCATAAAAGTCACAGACTCTGAAATTGCACTGTTTACTGTGAAAAATAACAGCACCCGAGACAGAGTATTTCATATTAAAAAACCAGTTGCATTCAATTGGTAATGGTAATCCACAAGCTCACAGACATCAGGGGTTGGGTCTCCTTTTCTCCTACATTTGCACAAGTTTTAGACTTTAACCTTTGCCACTTAACCTTTGACTCCTGCCTGTGGTTCCCGTTGACCTCAAGATACTTTTCTTTAAATGCAGTTTCCCAGGCTCCAGCCATCTGACTCCACTCGGCCTACATCGTCCCCGTACCTCGGGCTAAAAGGTGTTAGTTACTCTGAACAAAACATTATTCTGCGGTGCCGATATGTACGAGCTTCGTCCTCTCTGCACCAACGCCGGCTGTGTGTGCTCATTGCTGCCGTTCCCATAAAAAAAAAAAACCTATTATTTATTATCTTTTTTTTACATAGGGGCACCAATGTACGCAGCACTTCTAGCTGTCTCTAGGAATCAAACTACAATGTGCAATGTTTTGGGTTTTCTCTATTGTGAGTTTATCGTGTTTTCCCTTCATCTGCAAGATCAAAACACAGCGATGGAGACTCCGTATTTGTAATCTTTTTACAATGTAATCTGTAGTAAAGGCTACAGTATAAAACATGGCATGTTGACACCAACCGACCTTTTCTATTGTGCAAAGATTTAAAGTCACCTTCAGGTCACCGGCTTAAGTGCAGACTGTGAGATGCCAAGACTCCGTCCATCCAGTAACTGCTTTAAGGTATTGATTCCCTGTTATCCTTTGTTTTTCTCTGGCTTAGTGAGCAGTGTATAGAAGCATACGAATTACTGCTGGCTCTGGCGGAAAGCGAACAGTCCCTCATCCTTGGCCAGTTCCGAGCCGCGGGAGTTGGATCAGTAGGTGAGAACCCAATGACTCCTTTCCCAGAAAGACAAGCTGATTAGAACTTGACAGACACACAAAAGAACCATTGTTGGAAAAGACAAAATGCATACATTGAGCTCCAGGTGTCCTTCTAGATTAAGGTATAATCCTGTACATTGTGTAGCGTGGAACAGTGCGATGTACTTGAAAGGAGGCAGAAATATTTCACTGGATTTACCATTGGCTATAAACAGGGGGTTTAATGGTAGAAATGCATGCGCCCCTCTGTAGCTGTATAAGTGGCTCCAGTTAGTGTTGTTGTTTATATAGCGCCATCATATTCCGCATCGCTGTACAATGGAATACAGGTATATACTGTGGTGTGTTTTGTGCATTGCAACGTATGCAGTCCGTAGACGGGGGTCCACCTCCCAGCTGTATGTATGTGCTCCTACATGTAGATATGGTAAAGTTGTGCTACCTTATATATGTTTACCTGGTTTCCTTCTGTGGTTCTGGGATTTAGCCGAGCAATCAGGAGATGAAAACATCACTCAGATGTTGAAGCGGGCACACGACTGCCGGAAGACGGCGGAAAACGCGGCCAAGGCCTTGCTCATGAAACTGGAGGGCAGCTGTGGAGGAGCCTTTGCCGTCACCGGGTGCAGTGTCCAGCCCTGGGAGAGTCTGTCCTCCAACAGTCATACCAGGTAATCTACAAGATAAACAGCGTTCCGTGCGCTGGGTATTAAATGATGATATTGCCCCTCTAATTGTGCTCAATAATATTGATAATAAAAGGATTAGTCCTAACGTTCTAACCCATAGGCTGGTTCGCAGAGACCTGTAATGCGTGTCAATCAGCAAGGGCTGGTGATTTAGATCACTACCGCTGCTGTTAGATACGAATTGAATGGCTTTTCTTACAAATGTAAAAGCGACCAAGGCTTTCAAGAAGCTGACATTTACTGTGTTCTGATATCTATATTGATGTAGATGTGTGATGTGCTAGAAGTCGAATAGCTTGATGTGTTTGTGCTAGTCTACCTCTAAGACCTTTGGGTGTTTGCCATCAGGCGCACACACGTTTCCAGCGTTTTGTTTTGGGTTTTTTTAGCAGTTTTGTTAAAGAATAAAGTCCTGGTCTTTGCATATATATGCTTTTGAAAACACTTTGACGTAAATGTTTAGTTTTTTTAGCTGGCGTTAACCTACATTGTAAGCCTAACGTATTTTTTGTGTTTGACACTACTTAAAAACCCTAAATTTCCCCACTTGCTCTTGATCTCTGCTTTACCGTAAGATGTGCGTTCTGCGCATGGAGCCGTGCGTTCCTCGTCCTCTAGAATATCACCAATAACCTGCGTTTTAGCCGCACAATTTTACCTCTTTTTTTTTTTTTTTTTTTTTTTACACCTTTCCAAGTGTCCATTTACCCTTGGGAAACAAACGATAAAACACAGCCGGATTGCTGCTAACGTCCTGATTCCACCTTGTTAAAGTTCTTTCACTGGCGGTGCTGTTACAGACTTTATAAACCAATATTATAGCCTTTAAAACCCTCCTGGATGTTTATACACTGGAAAGGTTTATAGTGAGTTATATATGACCCAAAGACTGTTAAGAATGGATTTTCACAGAGAGAAGCCGCATGAATCGGTAACACACAGCTTGGCAAGACAGGCAGACTCCTGCCGTTTCAGAGAGTAACTCAAACATCATTTATATTACATGCGCTAATGGAGAGACGGGTTGGGTACATGCGCATCTAATTGCAATGGTAATTGGCAATGTGCACAGAAACATAATGTCTTCCACTTACGTGACATACAGGTGCGCACCAGATTCATCTTATCCGACTGCAATTACGCCCGATCTGCAGAGTCGTCACTTTCCCCATTCCCCACATCTAAATTTCATATGTTGTTATACTTCATAAATTCTGTGAGCCCGCATTAAAATAAACAACATAGAGTTAATGAGTGTGGATGTCAATAAGAGCTGCCATTTTAACAGCTTGTCTGGGATTTGCATGATTATTCATCATCATTAAGTTAATTACTTATTTAGCAAATCTAACCTGAAAAGTTCTTAATCCGTTACTAAACAGTTGTGAAAATTCTCTATGGAAACAGTGCTGCTAGATCGTCCGTTACAGACTAGACTTGCATGAAACCTTTTTGATGCGGATAAAAATGTGAAGTTGTGACGAGTTTAACGGACTCGGTATTTAACGTTTTAACAGCCGTTACACTTTAACCTTACAGCACGTGGCATTCCTTACTCTACCCTACAGACCAAGTTCACTGCCGTGGTGTCGCACTTGAATCTGTTACTCACCAAGTCCTGCAGCCCTCCCCGGTGAGGTGTCTTTCAAACTCATCCTTTACTCGTACAAATCCCCATTCCCTTGTGATGGCAGTTCATGATTATCGCAACTCCTTGGGGTTTTTTTTTTTTTTTTTTACTTCTTTGAATGAAGAACATGAGGGATGATAGAAGGGTTGAACATGATGGACTTAGGTCTTGTTTCAAACTAAATTACCGTTACTTACTACCCCGACTCCCTTATCCGGTCTTTTACCGCTTGAAACCATTGTGAACACCACTGCTGGACTCTGTTACTGTATCCATCGTCGCCGCTAACCCCACCGTGCCAGTCCACTTCAACTTTAGAGTCCTTAACAGCTCTGCACCCCATATAATCTCTGCTCCTAACTCCAAATACTCTCCTTAGAACCCTTTTTGACCCCATATTGTGATAGAGCTAAATGTAAGAAAGTGGAGTCAATTTCAAAAGTATAAACCCCGCATGCAGTAGGGCAGCAGCCTGTGAAAGGTACGTTTTCGAAAAATATGGCTGACGCGGCAAACGTAATCTAAAGCCCCGGGGGGAACCCCCTTAGCAGTGACTAATTCTGGACCTTTTATCAGGATCTGTCACAAACATACATACAGAACTACATATTCCATGCTTTTCTTCTTGAAATTGAATTATGGAATTGATCGCTTTGTAACGATCCCAGCTCAAGACCAGGAAAAATGTCTCTGATTTGGTTTGCTGAGCATCCAGTCATGGACAATTAGCCGTAACGAGTAGCCTTGTTTACAGAATGTAACGTGCAGCCTACCTGGGCCGCTGCTTATTAAACTAAACGGCGCGGCCCGTCTGGTTTCCAGCCCTGCCATTTCTGTTCAGCTAACAGACGGTGTGAGCGGCTGATCTCACATATGGGGGGTACATATTACCATATTTGTTGCTGGCAGAGCTCCTCGTTTATTGCATTAATGAGTTAATAGGCTTTCTTGGCAGTAAAACGGTTAACCGATTAAGATCGCTAGCGCCGCGGGTTTCATTTAATATGTTAGTGTCCCAGACGGACAAATGGAAAATGTCTTTTTATTCATCAATTTTCATCTATAGCCCCTCTTTTTTTCGGTGGAAACATTCCAAAGGATTGTTTCATTTCACCTGCTATGATGCATAAAAAGCAGATTGCTGAGAGTTTCATCGAACAAAAATAATCTTTTGTCAACGAGGCACAATGACTGGAGAGATTTATCAAGGGGGTAAAGCTTAAAGAAGAATACTCTGAGCACTGTATCCTATTCTCTTGGACAAAATCTTACTCAGTCCATTAAATGGCTTTAGAAAAGATGGCCCAGTTACAGATAAAGAAAGGTGATCATCATAAATAGCATGAGGACATAGAAGACACACAATACCGTGGACGTCGGAGTCGATATGGTGACCATACTTGTTATGGGTAATGCATACTGTCCAGAAGTCGTTGGCTCAGAGTGAAAATATTTCAAAAGCCAGATCCATAGACGAGTAAAAGATTTCCGTTTCTTTCATTTTATTCTAGTATAATTTGAAAGTATTTTTATTGAATGGTCAAGAAGCTATCTAAAAAAAAATCCTTGTAATGGTGGTTCCTCTAAAATGCCCATAGCCACTCCGAAAAAAAACAAATTGGTACTTCCTAGCTGATAACGAGGGATAAAAGGGCAACTTTTATCGGCTATGGGCATTTTAGAGGAGCCACCATGACATGGATTTTTTAGATGACTTCTTGACCATTCAATAAAAATAATTCAGAGGGCAAGTCAGAATAAAAAGAACATAATCAATGCAAAGTCGAAAAATATTTACAGTACTTTGAAGACCCACCAATACTAACAGTTTAAATCTTAAGTGAAACCGATGCTTTAGGACTTTCTCTATATTCTTTTCACTTGGACGTACAAACAAAATTGCAGATCAATGGCAAAAAAAATGGGACAATAAACTTAGTAAAGCCAAAAACCACGTATTGTACAGAGCCTTATTGTAAATCCTCGCCTGAAGCACTGTTCATCTTGGCCGACGCTTCTGGAGGAGAGAAGCTGGCTTATTTATACCAATGTCATATTTTAGCATCGCTCTATTGCAGGCAGACACGGCTATAAGATTAAGATCTGGAGCTGAGCCTACAACTTTGGCCGGGTTTTTGACAAGACTAAGTACAGACTGAGCGAGAAGTCGGCAGACAGAACTCTGATCCCACAGGAACTTTAACCGCTCTGATGATATTCCTAACAACGAGCTGCTTAGCCGTGCAGCGCTCCATCCAGCAGTGAAAGGGTGCAGCAGTTAGGGGACCGCGTGACGAAGTCCTCTTCTGCGGCCAGGGCTTTCATTAAGTCCGTTCTCCTGGCTGTTCTTACTGACAGATTGAGAGCTATTGGCCTAGCTTGGAGCCGAGCAGGGCTTTCTTCTTCCCAGTATTATGTCAGGAGGGCTTAAACGGCATCTGTGGGGAAGCCCGAGTCACTCTGCATGCCTTCGTAATTGGGAACATGTTACATTTTGCATGATACTCGTTGGAGGTGTTAACTATTTCAGTGGCAGAACCCATGTAGCGGATGTTGTTGTTTTGTCTTGACCAATTTAAACTTGTATTTAAAAGCATGGTTGTGTTATTTCTTTTCACCACTGCATCTGATGCTGACCTAGTTTCACAGCCTGACCAGTCCAGAGAGGAACGCTGACGCTCGGTGAACGCTCTGCACGCTCTACCCGCTCTACCCGCTCTACCCGTACAGCCGCGTATTCACAGTCATAAAAACTTCAACAGTTCATTTAGCATTCAGAGTAGTGAACACATTCAGCACTTCTCCAGCATTAAGCCATACAATGCCACGCTCCGAGCCTCTCGAGTGTGAGTGCTACGCCTGGAGTGCTGAGCAGCACTTTCTATACATAAAGAAACAGTCGCTCCTAAAAGAAAAGTCTGCTTTATTTACTGTACTTTTTGCAGGATAAACTTTCCTTCGCTGTTTCCAATAACGCCACTTCACGGGTGTATCATCTTCCACATAATAACACATCTGTCTCGATGTTGGCGTTAATAAATCCTTCTGCATTTTTATGTCTGATTCCTTCTTTTGTGCAGTACGACAAGTTCCACGGCCAGCAGCTGTGACACGGAGTTTTCAAAAGAAGATGAACAGAGGTTGAAGGATTATATCCAGCAGCTGAAGAATGACCGAGCAGCGGTTAAACTCACCATGCTGGAGCTGGAGAGCATCCATATTGATCCTCTGAGCTACGATGTCAAACCTCGTGGGGACAACCAGAGGCTAGACCTGGAGAATGCGGTCCTAATGCAAGAGCTGATGGCAATGAAGGTAGGAGCCCTGTCGCTGCTGTGCTGTCTCTTTACACGCGTGTTAGGACATGAAGCCAAGCATACATCCTAATGCTGCACTCTTAACCCATGTGCTGCAAATGGGCCATTCACCTAGTTTTCATTTTAGAAGCACCTCTATATGTTCATATTAAGAACCAAGTCTTCACAGTTGGTTGGCAGGGGTCCCTGTTAGTTGCCAGCATCACTAAAGCATGGCTTCCAGGGGCCCCTTTCACTGGTGGACCTCCATAGGAATATGGCTGCACCTTGTAGAGAAGCGCTCCATTATAAACATGCAGGTAAAGGTGTTGTAAATGTTACATTTGAAAAAGATACTTGTTTAAATGACCATTTTGCTCTATATTACATACATTTGTATATTTAAAAACCTTGCATAGGAAGATATGCTGGTCAGGCCCATAAGGCAGTATCCAGTAACACGATTCAATTCTTTGGTTTTTTTACTCAATATAAGAAGTCCTCTTTAATGTCATGCGTCATATACGGTAATTCATACTTGTGGGTCCATCTTCATTATCCACCAAATATAATGGTTTTTAAATCTAAGAGCACAATCCCTATTATGATCCCAAGAATGTTTGAGGAAAAAATAAAGTTTTATAAATATCTCTCGCTCCTCATACATCATCTTGAAGGGGTCCCTTAGACCAGTAGGGGTCCGCACAGCTTCTTCACCTGTGTATGTGATAGCGCTGCCTCTGCCCATGTGGGGTCACGGCGCAGAATACCGAGTGCTGACAGCTCCTCTAACTTGGTACTTTGAGAGCATCTAATTTTCATACCTGGGAACTCACTGGATTTAATACATATACATCTGCAGATACATACCGATGGCGCTTCATCCTAGACGTTTAGAAAAAGTAAGTAAGACAGAGGAATTCAGAGTATTCTCCATGTCATGTCTGGAGCGGTAACCATGGCCTGTCAGGGTCTCTTTTCGGCCATCTTCAGAGTCAGAAGTTATAGAGCGCTGTGAATCTTGGTTTAATGTGAACCAGCAGCTCCTAAATACTTTGAGCCCATGCTCACTATTTGCAAAATTCAAGTACCACTTACTAAAAGGACAGAGCTTATATACTTAAAGCATTATTGTTAAGTTGATTAGGTTACACTGGCTTTGCCACAGCCTGCCACCAATGCCGACGGTAGTGTATTCACAGCCTGCAGCTGATGGTGGTTGCAGCCGACATCTGGACGAGTGTATCCTCCACATATATGTAAAAATATACAGATGATTACCCTTTGGCTTTATTCTTACAAATCGGTGTCTGCTCTTTACATACTAGCGTTGAACTCTGCTAGGGCTTTGCCCAGCGGGACGTTGCTGATCCTTTTCTTTAGCGGCGGATATAAATCACAGCGGTTGTGATCCACTTAAAAGCAGCTGTTTATCTTGTTTGTTTAGAGAGTCTTCCTTTGCCAATATATCTACGTTTTAAGCACATTCTGAGTGATGTTTGCTCAATGTTTTTGAATAAATGCCTCCTCTTCATCTTCTGAGAACGGCAAGTAATTCACGGGATAAAAACAATAAATAATACAAAACCGCAGAAAATGCTGATGTGTCCAGGGCAGGGGGATCCAGATGCTGCACCAAGAGTGATCCAGATGTGCAAAATACTTGTGCTGAAGCATCGGTGTCACTCGACATAAATAGAGAACATATTGCTAGGGACACCGACCATTAACTGTTGGCATCCACAACCACAGGAACATCGGTATAAGAATAAAAAATAAGGTCGCTTTCCTGCAGGTGCTGCCAGCCCAATCCCTTCGGCAAGGCTTAAATTTAAAGGAAAAATGTCCTTCCCATACAAACATGTATGTATCTGTATTGTGCGCCTTAGCAAGAATCATACCTTATACCTGCAAGTGAGGAGGTCATCAATTGTGACTGTTGGAGACACTTTTTGGTTTAATTTCTCCTAAGTATGGTTTTTTCCCTTCTTAATGTATCAACACGACAATCTTTCTGTTTCAGGAGGAGATGGCTGAACTCAAGGCCCAGCTGTACCTTCTGGAGAAGGAGAAGAAAGCCCTTGAGCTGAAGCTGAGCACACGAGATGCCCAGGAACAGGCGTATCTGGTGCACATTGAGCACCTCAAGTCCGAAGTTGAAGAGCAGAAGGAGCAGCGTATGAGGTCCATCAGCTCCACCAGCAGTAGCGGCAAAGACAAGCTGGGAAAGGTTAGCAGCTTGTAGCTTTTTATTTTGGCAGATCACCAGCATTTACCAATGTGCCAAAAGCTTACCCTATTACTTCTGCATACACGGCCTGATCAGAAACACGTAGCTGGTACCACGCAACGTTCCGTCTCACGTCAGCAGTAACAGCAAACATCTCAGAGAAACCACAGCATGTAATGCAACAGTGGTTACATCCAAGCATTATAGACACACGAATAGACTTAAAGCAGATAAATAAAATGTGTCCATAGACATTAGAGAAATTGGTATCTCTTTGGGTTTTTTGTCCCCCCACTGCTGGTAGACTGTAACGTGACATTTCATAATGAACAGTGAGTGCTCTGGTTCCAGCTGTAGGCAGTGGTGTATCTTGGCTGGGTGTTGTTTTAGGCCTGGCCCAGGGCATTGCCCCAGCTTCCCCCTGCCATATACCTCCAAGACCGCTATCCTGTTTGCTGAGTGATTACTTAGTAACCTGTTTTAAGGGCATGTGGTGGTGAATATGTTCTGTAGGGAGCCTGTGCCACCTAGTTCTAGTGCTCCATGATGTATAGGAGTCGGCTACAAGGCCTATGACGCATCGGCACACCATGAAGCCTAATACGCGGCTACCTAGACACACGACACAGGAGCTGCCGCTTCTTTTGGGCTTCCCTGCGCTTTCCCTATGCACTGTGCTGCCAGGAGGCTTCGCTTCTTACACAGAAAACGTTTTCTTGGAGATCCGTAAAGTCCTGCCGGCTGTGAACAATAATCACAGTTGAAGAAATGCATTGTGTTTAGGTTTAATGCAAAAATATTGCTTGTAAGTATTGTTATCTGACTTTAAGAGGAGGATTTATTTCCATAACCGATGTAAAAGCAGTCAGTGTGACGGCCTGCCCTTTCTGTTCAGTCAAATTATCCACATTGATAATAGATAGAGGACTTTTGAAATTAAATATTTCTTATACTTTCTCACCATACAGAGGATTCCGCTGTTGGCCATATTTTCTTTTGTTCTATAATGTAATGCATTATATATATTCCCTTTGATATAAGCTGAATGATCAATCCCCTTTAATGTAGGCTTTCTTTGTATTTGTTTGCATTTTAAATTGAATGAATTACCCCGTCTGCTTTGTTGGGACGGACCCATCATTTTGTTATGGTCTTCATAATGTCATAGATATGGTAATGTGATTCATGAAAGCAGTCTTTTCTGTCGCTAGCCATAAATCACGGCATTAGCACTATTACTATCCAGTGTCTATTCATCCAAAATACGGAGCTAAAAGGGGATTTAACATCTGATTTCAGTAAAGCTGGAAAAAAAAAACGTTTTTAGGAGAAGCTGCAGTTCCAGAGCTCTGTTGTTTTGCACCAGCCAGTAAGGAGAAGAAAAGTACTTAACCCCTTGAGTTAATGGCAGTTCTTTCAGCGCATGCACACGGGTGATCCTACCCCTAGAACCTTGGCCGAGCCATTTCTGGATACCGGGGGGAGGGGGGTGACAGGGGAAAAGGGCAGATGAATGAATAGAATAAATGTTTGTGCTTACGATATAATTTTGTTGTATTTATGTTAAGACTTGTTGGGTTAATTGATCCCGTCTTGTATCGTAGGATTCTACTGAAGGATCAGCCTTGTCTTTGTCAGACCTAAGAACCTACAACGACAGTGAACTCGCCTCGGAACTCACTGGTGCACTCAGAAGGTGAGCACGCTTGTATTCCTTGCACTTGGGGGGAATTATTTAATGTTTTGGGCTAAAAGCTTTCCTCCTTCCATGTCTTCATGTCTGTGCTGAAGGCAGCTGTGTAATTAGACACCACGAGAAACAGACCGAAATCAGAAACCATCTTCACGGAGATATTATCTCTGTATTATCTGTATGAGGTCATCTAATCAGCAAAAAAGTCTCAAGTGAGATGCTGACATCTGATCCGTTGGTTTTACTCTGCAGGAAGTCAAGCAGATATTTAACTTTAGGCTGATGATGTAATAGCTGTAAGATGTCACCGGTCTGTGGCCAGGCTTGGAATGCTTAGCTACTTTCCATAAGTCCAGGTGGCAGGGAGTATAACTACGCCATTCATTATTCTGAGAAGACAGGATTCAAGAGCACCGAACTAGTGTGTACGGTCTGTCAACAGATAAGGGAAATGACTGCCTTGGTGAATTAGGTCACTACGGAAATATGCAACAATAGTCAGGAATTTTGAAAAAAATATTAATTTGCCCAATAACATTTGGAATTTCTTTTCCTCAAACGTGAGATGTTCTTCGGGTACTTCTTAGTATTTATATATGTATATATATATATATATATATATATATATATATATATAATATATATATAATGGATCAGTACATACAGTCTGATAAAGTCAAAAGCATTAGGTACCTGAAACATGTTGTTTCGTGCTTTTGGAGTCAGTCCCCATTTTTAGTGTTTGAATGCAGATTTCAATAAATCCTTTGGCACCTTTTGTATATGTTGGCGTTGGGCTGCATTTTGATTTGTAATTTTTTAGGACTCGCTCCTGATTCCTCCAGCGACCTATGTCGGACTTCTTCATTTATTGCAACAGCAGAATGTTTTTCCCCTTCCTTCCACAAATTCATTAGGATTGTTTATTATGGAGCTTTGTGTATTTTTTTTTTCTTGAATATTCTTGTTTGTTAGCGGAACCAGACACTGTCTTCCTGGGCAGCCTGAGATAGCATGACATACCAGAACAATCACGTGAAAAAAGAACTAAAATAATCCAAATAATCAGCGGGTCTGCTATCTTACACCTCCGTCATGCGTTTTTTTTTATTCACTTCAATATTCAATAACCCCCCCTCCTGCAAACTGCTTAAAGGCTCTGCTGTTGCATTATTAACCGAGGATATGCTGCCACTTACTGGCCAAAGATATGAAGTACACCCTTCCACGTTATTATCTTTTCTAAAGCGTCAGAAATCTACACAGCGCCTCTTACAGTACATACACTATATGACCAAAGTATGTGGACACCTGACCATCACACCTGTTCACATTCCAAAGCCATGGGCATTAATATGACCTCCCCCCAACTTGGACCTATGATAGCCCCACTCCTCTGGGAAGGCTTTCCACAAGATTTTACTGTATTTGCAGGAATTTGTGTCTATTCAGTCATTGATGAGGGCAGGCTCTGACTGTTGCAGAAAGTCTGGCTCACATTCTGCATTCTAATTCATCTCAGTGGGGTTGAGGCCAGGGCTGTGCCGGCCACTCGAGTTCCTCCGCACCAAACTCATCAAACCGTGTCTTTATGGACCTTCTTGCGGTCCTTCCCAAAACTGGTGCTGGATAGCTGAAAGCATAAAGTTGTCTTAAATGTCTTTGTATGCTGAAGCATTAACATACAACTTCACTGGAACTGAGGGGCCCAAACCCGGGAAAACAGCCCCAGACTCTTATCCCCCCTCCATCAAACTCTACAGTAGCCACTTTTCAGTACGGTAGACAGAATTCTTCTGGAATCTGTGAAATCCGGATGGTTCCATCAGACTTTTAGGTATTGAAGCAGGATTAATCACTCCAGAGAACACGAGTCCAGTTGCTTGGCATTGCGCTTAGTGTTCTTCGTCTTGTGTTCAGCTGCTCAGCCATGGAAACCCATTTCATGAAGCTCCGAACGCACAGTACTGATATTGCTTCCAGAGGCAGTTTGGAACTCTGTAGTGAGCGATCTTTACACTCTATATACACTCAGGAGCCCCACTGCGAGTGTGTGTGGTCTACCACTTCATGCCTGAGCTGTTACTCCTAAATGCTTCCACTTCACATGAAGCACGGCAGAAACTCCATGAACTGACTTGTGGTAAAGGTGGCGTCCTATGACACCGCCAAGTGTAAAGTCACCGAGCTCTGCAGTATCACCCCCTCTACTGCCAATGTCTGCTATAGGGATGGCTGCCTATGTGCTTGGTTTATACACCTGTTAGCAATGAGTGAGGTTGAACCACCTAAACTCAATAGTTACGAGGGGAGTCTGCATACTTTTGTTCATACATGGCTGGATTAAGATTGAATAAATCTGCAAGCTGTAGCACTGCATGGCAAGCTTTTTGTGGATGGTAACGAACACTCCGAGTGGAACTAAGAGAACTAGAAATGGTGTTTGTGTGTGTATTCATATATATGTTATGGTTCAAAAGTTTGAGGTCACTTGGAAATGTCCTTCTTTTTGAAAGACAAGCTTTTTTGCCAATTGCGTTATCACAGCTAGAAAGGCTTTGTTTTCCATGTGACCCCAAACGCGCGTGCGCGCGCGTGTTATGTACCCTGACCCCATCTGTTCTTGTTACAGAGAGAAGAAGCTTAAGTCTCGTGCTCAGGAGTTGGTGAGCGCCTTAGAAAGACTCACCAAGAGCAGTGAAGTGCGGCACCAACAATCTGCAGAGTTTGTCAATGATTTAAAACGAGCCAACAGGTAAAGGGGTCGTCCGTACCATCGCTTCTCTGTTCCCATGTTGTGCATCATGCAGTAGCGGAACTGCTCTGCTTTGTATATTATGTCCATCGTGCATTCATTCAGTGGTTTATTTATGCCTGGATTTTTCGCTGTAAAAATTGATTTTTCACTTAAACCCAGGCTGAGCACTGTCAGCTTCAGCTAAGCCCATTCAGCAGTACCTCATATGGGTATCCAGGGCCATAGCCCAGGAGAGACTATGGTGAATTTATATTATATTAACCCTGTACGGCACTGTCACCGTATATATACTTATTGACATCAGTCCTGTGTATTGATGAAATAAGTCACATTGGGGGACCAGCTCACCGATCTGATAACCAGCCCTCCTCTTACTGTCAAGGGATTGAAATCTTGTTCTGCTCTCATCACACTTAGCCGTCCATGCCAGCTGATGCCAGTCAGTATTAGGAAATCTGCAAAGTGCTGGCGGTGTACTAATGATTATGCTTTATCTGTGGACAGTAACCTTGTTGCAGCCTATGAAAAAGCCAAGAAGAAGCACCAGAACAAGCTGAAGAAGCTAGAGTCCCAGATGATGGCCATGGTGGAGCGACATGAGACACAAGTACGGATGCTGAAGCAGAGAATAGCCTTACTAGAGGAAGAGAACTCGAGGCCACACACCAATGAGACGTCACTGTGAACCCTGCAAACATATTATTTGTGCCATTGCAAGCATTCCTATGAAGCCAAGTCTGCACTACAGACATGTCCGCGACATAGACCGGCGGCTCGTCATGTCTCATCTGGCTGCTCGCTCTAACTTGTGGTCAGATGGCTAGATGGTTCTCTCTATTCTTAGTACTGTAGAGGGAAGCAATATTTAACACGCGGGATTCTCTAAGCAGAGGACTTCATCTAGGGCAGCATCCGCTTTACATGCGCGAGACACTGGTATGTGCCAAAACACTTGGATAACTCCTCGCGCCGGAGCCATCATGGAAACATTTTTGTGGTTCCAGGGGGAAGATGCATCTTTTTGCTTCTTACAGCTTCACATTTGTAAGAACTTTTCAAAGACTCTGAGGTGCGGTTCCAAAATGACTACCAGCAAAACACATACTGGGGTGTTAATAATCTCCAGCGACCTGTACCAATACATCTTAATGCCTTCTCTGCTCGCCAGATAGGTGCTCACAAAACCCACACCGCTCAGCTTTAATAAGACACAGAAAGGGTTAACTGTTTCTGTTTAGTACACTGTGAGTAAAATTGCTTGGATTTTCCATTTTTAATGGGGGTTGTCAAACTAAATAGGCTATTTTTTTAATGTGTTTTCTTTCTAATGTGTACGCGTTGTACAGCATCTCGATGTACACTTGGCTTCTGCTCTCACAGAACGTTCTTTCCTGCCGCTGTTTACTAAAAGGGAAAACATACAAACCAGCCTATATGTGGTGATGTGGGCCGTGCCGCACTTATAGGTTTATATGTGGGTATCATTGAGTAGAAAGAAATATGTAGAGATCTTACCGTGATAACGCTCTCCCTCGGCTGGTCGGCGGGGTTGCAGGGGAGTCTTCTAGTAAGGCAAAGGCATTATGAAGACCTAAGTCCTTCTGCACGAGGAGCTGAGCTGTCCCCGCTTACTTCGTAATCCATCACTCAACTCGGCCCTTATTGCAGGACAAGCTTGCCAGTAATGCATACTAAACTCAATATAAAGAAACTAACAACCTTCTACCAAGCTCCCACTTAGTGAATAAACCCAGAGACCAGCAGAAACCAGAGGTGACGTTCATCACCAGTTATATTCTGCTAGCGTGACGGGCCGGACCGCAACTCAATATTCTATGCAGAATCTCTGGTGGGTATGTTACAGGGTATGTGGCAACACATCCCTATTCTTGGCTCACAAGCATAATCCTTGTATAATGTGATACGCAAAGCCCCGCTAGGTGTGCCGGATAAAACTGGATTCTCTTACCTTTAGAACAAGCTATTCGGGGCTGCATCCTGGTGGCAGAATAGTACTCATTCTCTGCTATTTAATACTGATTTATTCTGCCATGTGAGTGCCTGAGAGCCCTTTATTAATTCTCCAGCTTATGTTTCATTCCAACAGCAAAATAAGGTATATATATTTATAGTTAAATCTAATAAATACAAGACAAAAAAAACTATTGTAATTTAATGCTGCCAACCACTAGGACCTCTGTCCCTTACCATAACCTATAAACTGGTGAGACCTGAGGCAGCCGAGGTTCTTCTGCAGACTTGTTTGCTACTCGATGTGAAGGTCCGTATATCTCTGTGTCTGCGCTTTCCTATATCGATGTTCAGAAACCTCGTCCGGTGTCCGTATTTTCCTGGATAAAGCTGCACTTCCGATATACGGTATGATCTAGAACTGTGCTGCTGGGCGTAGGATTTTTAATCTCCCCCAGACTAATAAATGTCTCTAAGAAATGAGATAACATGCGCCAGGAGGTTTCTCGGAAGCTTCCTAGAAATATGCACCATTTATTAGCCTACTATTTCTATAGATGTGTAATAATCCCACGAGTAGCAATTTCATGGCATAATGTTGATTGCCCTTCCCTGTAAAACCTCTAATTTTATGTGGGGATTCTGTTCCAGGAATTACATTTTTTTGAGAAAAAGAAATGTTATAGCTAAGATGAAGAGTTCTCCTTTCCATCCATGCCGCTAACAACCCTTACCAAGGCAGAAACATCTGAGACTCTGGCTGCTGAGGACTACAACTCCCATCACCATAAGACATCTAAACCTTTGCACCCTTTTCTGTCATTGCATACATTGGTGATTTGATACAGTTTGTATGAAATTAACGTATTGGTTATTAGTACCCTTAAATTGGGATGTTAAGGGGGATGGATTAAGTCAAAGTAGGGATGACGAGGGGATCTGTACATTTAAGAGGGAGTTATTATTGTTTTATATAGTGCTATCATATACTGTAGCGCTGTACAACTGGTAGACAGGATATAACAAGTAGTATATAGGGATGCACCGAAATGAAAATTTGGGACCAAAACCAAAATTTCAGGATTCATTTAGCCACACTTTTATTAAAAGTAACACACCAAAATTAGACAAAAAACATCAATAA
>VKOC01003417.1:0-56182 GCA_009364415.1 Spea multiplicata
AAACTATGTGGCCAAACACCTTCTACCCCCCCAACTAGAAATATACATTTCCCACATACCACAAGTTCAAAAATAAAAAAAAAATAGTGTAGGATGTAAGGGAGCATTTTATGCTTTTATTAAATAAAAAAACAAAAAAACATGTATTCTACTCAGGTGACGTTCAACATTATTTATGTGGTTTTTTTTTTAATCAAAAGGACCTAATTTTTGGAAGAAAGTTTAAGTAAAAGTGCAAAAAATAATTTTTATTTTAAGTTTCTGGACATATTATTCATAAACAATGACAGACTATACAAAAAGAATGAATTTATAAGGACATATGATGGTTACAAATGTAAAGATTCAGTATCAGGTTTGGTGATAACTGGAAAGTCCTCCTGTAAACAGCATTAAAGATCCGATAGATTTGATATTTTTGTTACCTGCATACAGTAGGAAAACGGCTTTGTGCACGGCGGGTCGCAGACTCGGACCGAGGCCGGCTGGGACTGGACTGGACAGCCTCCTATAAGAAAATATCATATTTCATATCCAACAAAGTCATTCCATTACCCGACAACACGGAACCGGAAACAGAAGGCGCGTCGGAGGCCATATATTGCATTCCCATTGAAGGTTAATGGGTTATTTACGCCGTACCTGTTACATTCATCCCGTCGGAGCGCTGGCACCAGACATCGCGTCTACGGTCCCTCCATGGGCTCATTTTCCACGTGTATCTGAAGCATTTCCCCCCTATAAATAAATACAATTTTTTTTTAAATACTTTTATACAAAAAAACGCATCTATATAAACACCAATCATTTGTTTTCGAACCGAGTCCCTTTACTCGCCAAATCTAGATGGAATTTGTCAGCAACAGAATAATAAATGGGGCAGATTATTGCATCGTTTCAGATGAAAAATGAACGTCATTTAAGATTGGGAAATTAGCCAGTTTTTTGGGGTTTTTTTACATTTTTTTTACTATGCCAGAAGCGGCTTGAAGGTGCGAGGCTTTAACACATTTACAAATTTGATGACACAAGAAGATTCCCAGCTAATTAACGAAACTTTCAAACATGCCTTTCAAAAATCTTCCAAAAATGTTTTATTTTCTAATGTGCCAGTGACTCTACTTTTGTATTATTTTGGAGTTTTTTTTTCTTTGCCGGGGTGGTGGTCACACATTTCGTTGTAAAAAAAACACAATAAACCTCACTAATTGGACAACAACTGTTAAAAAATCATACAAAGCCAGTTGGTAGTCATCCTATAGGCAAAAATATGGGTTTTTTTGTCTCAATAAAGTAAAAACGTTGGAAACTATATAGACCATTTGGCAACTGTTTGGTCAAATTCTAACAATCTAATAAAAGAAAATTTAAAAAAATGAAAACATTGTATGCTATGGTTGTAAATGTGTGTTATAAGGACATATGATGTAATACCACGTAGGAGGTTTTAAGGAGTGAATGCAAAAAAAGTTGATGGTCATTAATAGTTAAAATAGATCACGTGGATAAAACATATAATAAGATTGGATTACCTTAAATAATGGAGACTTAGTTTTTGTTTTTAGCTGATGTCTAGAACCAATGACGTATTTATCATTTTAGGCCCAGGCCTTGACCCATCAGCCCCTTCCACCGCAGTCTTTGCCGCCTATTAAGGGAGGTCAGTGCCCTGGAACAGGAACATTTGCCGGTTGTGTCGGATCGGCATGGTCCTCCATATTATAAATGGAGTGGTCAGGGACATCAGGGTCATTGCTTTATTGACAGGGCATCTTGTTTTAATGGCATGGGGGCTGCCAGCCTCCCCAGACCTAGATGGGTTGACTTTTCCATGCATAAGGTCTAGGTAATTTTTCATGACTTCGACTTATTGAACTATACATTATGCAGGGCCAGCTCCGTCCTATGGGCAGAAGAACCAATACTGACGTGGCCCTCTAAACGAACAATTAAGTGGACAGTATACGTTTGCCCGACTAGCTGGTCATTGCCAACCTATAGATCTGATAACAATAAAGGCTAACAAAGGAGGTTCAAATCCTGGTAGCCCTGCCTTCAAGATAATGAATGAAATGCGGTTTCCGACTAAAGAGGACACAATATTTATATAAACATTTATTTCCTGCCAGCGACATGTTCTCCCCAATACACATTTTTCACTGTAGTGTTTTTTTTATTTTTTTGTTAGTAATCCTTTAACAGAAATTAACCTGCACATGGCCGTGTTTCTACGACTGGCTTTGGACAGGTCTCCTGGTTCTCTAGAGACTGAATAATAAATGTTCGCGATCTCGACTGGCGACCAACCGTTTCGAAATTTCTTCCATCAATGCAGCTCAGTTCACACAAGCTCCAGTGGGACCAGTCGGACAGGTGGCAGTCACCTGTAAGAGAACGGCTCGGCGGAGTTATACACATCATTTCATGGCGTCATTTAATGGACGATGTCCAAAAGGAAATATTTCGGAACAGGCAGCTATCTGCGTTTTGTACCGGCTCATTTATTGGCAGATTTATAGACCCAAAAGCACCATTAACTCATCATCAACATGGCGGTCGCCACCTATTTTGTGCCAAAAATTCTTGGACATCATTTCAAACCAAAATTACTAACTTCTGTTCCCTGTGTGAGCATAATAACTGGGTTCTGTATAACAACAAGCACTGCGCATTGGCAATTTTTGGCAATATTTTTTCAAATTGCATTTTTCATTTGTTTACAAGGACTCGTGGTAACCAAACGTAAAATTTAATTTTTATCTGTCCCCGAGTAATAAAGGGCATTTTCTTTACGTCCAAGCCTAATGATGTTTAATATCTGTGTAATGATGCATCTGGGATGTGCGTATAAAAAAAAAAAATCTTGCATTTCAGTGCAGAATGATGTTTGCTTTATAAAGCGCAAATGCGGAAATTAATTATAACAAAAAAATAAAATAAAAAAAGTTTTAACCAGGTTTTAATCTCTCTCTCTCTCTCTCTCCCTCTTCTCTCTCTCTCTCTCTCTCTCTCTCTCTCTCTCTCTCTGTCTCTCTCTCTCTCTCTGTCTCTCTCTCTCCGTGTTTCATTAAGCAATGAAACTTATCTCGGGACAATACCTTCGGGCTTAACGTTGACCCTTCATGACTTTGTAGCGATTTACAGTCTTTCATAAATGCAACATTCTAACTGTTTCATCATTTGTCTGTTTTTGTTCTAAGCAACACTATAGCAAAAAAAAGTTTTAGTATGACTGCAACAAAAACGATGACTTTTCTCCTTGAGGCTGCTAAAGGGCAGTGGGAGCCGAGAGATGCCCTCTCCCCTTGGGCAAAAGAAGAATACTTGCATGCCAAGGACTATTGTATTTACTATGATATTTACCTGGACAAGGCACATCACAAAGTAGTTTGAGCTGATCTTCGCCCGAAGGCGTTTCTCCACACAGCCGCGGCTCTACCGGTTTTCTGGCCGCAGATGGCGAAGCATCGTGCACCACGCATGTGAGGTTGCGAGTCTTGAAACCTTCCCCACATTGGCCATTCTAAAACGTAGAAGAGAAAAGGCAAATAGTAAAGGCCAGGTACCCAGAGACAATCTCTGGTCTACCGGGACCAGGGACAGCCCTGTCGGGTGATCGGGCTCGTCATGCACCCCTGTTTAGTGAGCTGCTTACAAGGGAGATCTTTGATATCCTCAGCCAGTCCGTTTACAATATGGAGGACCATGCTGAGCCGGCACAGCCTTGATAGCTTTTTCCAGGAACTTAACCATAAGGGTGGCAGCAGCACAGGGGACGGCTGGGGGACAGTTAGTTGTACTTTATATCTCTTTTTTTTGGTCCAGGTTACATAAAAAGAAACTATCCATGATGGTCATCTGTGTCCAAACCAGCAAGTCAAGCCTTTGGTCCCAATCGATCCTTGAGTTTTGGCTACTCAGTTCAGGAAGTGCTAACACAACCTATAAATCCACAATTTCCACCACAACACAATATCCACAACTAGAAAAGACCGTTAGGATTTATCTGCTTTCAGTAAGGACAACTTCTTATCAAATTGAGCTAAACTGCATTGGATCTTTGGGATCAAATCTGCTAAGAGATCATGTCTGGTTCAGCTGCAGAGCCAAAGAGACCTATAACGGAGCCAACAATTATTAGTATTATTTAGAATAAAATGTTACCGGATCAGCTTTTATGCGGAATAATATTTGATATTTGTAAATCTAGTTGTCAGTCTGGCATACCATTTGTGACTTTGATTAGGATTCTTTCTGAGCATAATGGGAATTGTAGTCCAGCATCTAGAGAGCTCATTTTCTACACTCGTATCGCTAGTAGCCTAAGCTACATAGTAACAAAAATGACATATTATAATACCTACTAGAAATGTAAATGTGCAAGTTATTCCATAATGCATATTTCATTCTCCGGTCTCCATAGACAGGTGTATGTGTGAAAGGTTCATTTTAAGAACAACACAAAAAGCCAAGAGGGGTCTTATTTTCGGGTTCTCCAGTAAAAAAAGAAATGTCATCCATATACTGTACATTACCATCAGTCATGTATAGCATTAACGATCTACTGCAGCTGAATAATATTGACTTTTCACAGTTTCTGGTGAAATGTAAAATGTCATATTCATTCACCTTCATTATTCTGATAGGTGTCAGAACAAAATGAATAAGAATCCTGTTTTAGGAACACGGAATGCTGTGTGCGAGGAGCCGAACATATTCAGTTATACAAATATAACCAAAATTACATTTCATTACAGAATTTGGACACGAGGCGCCGGAAATATATTATACTTACCCCTCGGTATAATGACCACTGATATCCCGGGAATTAGAAAAAATTTTTACTTAAAAAATGACAAGCTTTGTAGGAGGGAACGGAAAATAACTATGGTATGCGGTAAAAATGGGTAGAAAGTGTATAGAGTTTGGTCAACATGATTGGAGCCAAGGTGGCAATGGGCAGGGGTACCATTTATCTTCTTTCCTTAGCTTTCTATAGCATCCCAAAAAAACAATCTAGGCACATACCTTATCTGCTTGATGGGTAATCCAGCCTTGAGTGATGGCGAAGGTCTTATATTTAGGCAAAACAGGCAGACCAGGGAGATGAGGGTCATTGTCTGGCCATACCAGTCAAGCCCAATGGCTTCTCCATGCACCTGGTTCTGATTATAGGAAGGCTAGATACATAAAAACATGAACAAGAATTCATGTCTATAACCAGGGGAAATTCCATGAAGGAGATGTGCCTTCTTTTACTATATTCTAGGAACATTCCTTGGCCCCTTAGGCTATTCAACTGCCTGGGTAAAGAAGGGTGATCGCCCCATGCCCAATGCCTCATCCTACATAACATGAAAACTACCCTGCTTGCAAAACCCTAGGGACATTAAATCGCAGACTCAGGTCAAACAATTTTCCAGCGGTCTCTGGGATCAGCAGCCCTGACCCATCATAATGTGGTGATGTTTTACTGACCTCCTTAAACAAACCATGACTTTTTTTTGGTCTGCCTTTGAAAACACGCACAAGCCATTAGAATACTAGGACAATTTAACAAAAAAAAAATAACGGACTCATTGAATAAAATTAATTTGATGCTCTTTTTTTAAACGAGATTCATTATTTTCAGAACTCAACGGCGAGAGCCAATTAATTAAAGTCTAGTTAGCATTTTGTTAATTTTTAGAGAATTTCAGATGGCTAAATATTCAGTGGGAGATAGTGATTGTACTGCACAAACCCATGAAACATGAAGGGTTAATGGGTCTTCATTCTGAATACCGGGGAGCTGACTACGCACCCCAATGGACCTGCCAATGGAGGTCACTATAAGCAGAAGGTTGAGGACATTCTACTGGGTTAATGAAACAGAACATTGGGATTGCTTGTTCCTGGGAAGGCAATGTTGGGTAGTAAAAGGCTTTATGGAGGACTTTCCACTATAAAACCAATGACTTCCACAAGCCGTGAAGAGGACACGAGTGTCTAGGAACGTCATCCATGACGAGAAGACAACACAGAGGATTCATAGATTGTAGTTCCAGAGGATTGAAGAAGTTAAGATGTTGGCACCATACGGTATTGTTATGGAGCCATAGTCAGGAGAAGATAATACTATCAGCATGGGGAGAGAATTGTCCAGATTTCTAGAAACACCAAATTGGACAGATCTGACCATTCTCACATTACATGAGATTCAAAGTAAGGCAAAGTAAAGTATAAATGGCAGAAAACTGACTCCATTACAAACTAAACATCCAAGAGTCTGCCTCTTTGATAAAGAAATCTTTCTCATTTTGTGAGACATTGTATTCTAGAGATGCTTTAAAGCTATATGCAAATTCCTGCCAGAAAGTGCATTATAATTCCTCTGTGTGTTGGAAATATTGATTTCCTTGGTCTATTGGACTCTGAGAACAGAAATGATGGTGGCACTAATTAAATAGAGCCCCTGCAACAGTGTGCAGTTTATAATTGTTATATTAATTATAAATCTCAAGATTAATTGGGAACATCTTGTAAGAATTCCACATGCTGCTTAAGCGTTAGTGACATTTACTTAGCAACCCTCTCATCGGAAGCCGGTGAAGGTCAAACTGCAAACGGGGTTGTATCATGACACGAACGAGTGATTTATCGAGAGTAAAAGCAAATAAATGTATACAAGTCAATTACAACGCCGAGGGTCAAAACAGACAAACCGAAAGACTAATTATGTGATGTCGTGCTCCGATGAGCGCTGTGCGCTTTTATCACCGTTAATGACTGTATCATGATGGGATTCTTACGAGGACACAAGAAAGGTTGATTAATTAAAAAAAAAAACACAAAAAGGGCATAAATGCATTTGCTTTTTTATTTTAATAAAACACAGCTTGAAAGATCATTGTTTTGAAAAAGATGTTTTGGTCCCCAATCCTGACTGTTCCATGGAAGAACGTTCTGAATCGATACAAATGTAACTAAAGATACGAGCCAATAGGCACACCTTGAAACCTCACAATTGTATCAAATATTTCTACTTTAGGATAGCTTTATTCTCACTTATTCTCGGATTCTGTTACAATGTCAGCCTTCTACTAGAAGACTACTCAAGAAATCTGTGTATCCCAAGAATATTATTTTGTCACATTATCCATCATTCCTTCACCCTTCAACTTCACATCATGCCCTCTTCTTCTAAGCTATTCTAAGGAAAAACACTTCCAATTTCAACTGTACTTACTCACCTAATATATTTGATGATTTCCATTATGTGTCCGTTCTCTTTCAGGGTATACAAATGGTTTTGAAGATTTTCCCTGCTATGTTTCATTGGGAACAATGGGCGCTCTATGAACGTACTCATATCATTGAATTATTTTCATTTATTCATTTCATCGGAGTCAACCAAGGTTTGGTTAAACCATTAGAAATGTGAAGAGCTTTCTGGTGTCAGCTTCAAAAACATCTAAAGGTTCTTATCTCCTGGAAAGTTACCTCGCTTAAGATGTGTTGTTTAGTTCAGAAATTTAAGACATTAAATATAATTTTAAATCTAGACGTTAATACTTCACGTACCTCAATCATGCAGCTGGACCATTCTCCAAAGCTCCATGTGTAGCAAGGATAAATCGGGCAGCTTTTGTACTGGTTGAGCTGTGTTGGACAAGGTCTTCCATTGTTGAGCGCTTGCACGACGATTTGCCGCGAACGTACCATCTGCCCTATAAGATTTTAAGGAATAAATATATATTTATGACTCGCTGCAACTTTGGCACCTATGTACAAACTTATATTTCATTTTCCATTGGAAAAAAAAGGTATTATTGATTATTTTAATGAATGCACAAGAATGCATAAACCCTTTACGAGCGCCTGATTGAATTTCTTTAAGATTCCTCACTAATCCGCAGCCGAGATGCTGTTGTCCGGTAACCGAGAGCGCTTAAACCTCAGGAAATAAAGACGGCAGCAATCCCTATAGACGTGACTGGAAATAAAATATTCGCTTTTTTCCACTGTGTACATTTTCTGGGTTTAAATGACTTCCGCCGAGAGATCTCCCTGCAGGGATATAGATTGCCTTGGCTTCTTAAAGGGGCATTAGCCATGCGCGCTGTTTATGTGCGGGTTCTATTATTAAAACACAAATGTCAGGTGTAAATAATAAATGAACGGTGCTTACAAGAACACAGATAAAGAGCGGTAGGGATCCAAAGTGCAAGTTATAAATAGAACCTGCAGAAATTTAGTTTGGAATACCGAAACGAGAAAATGCCTACGTTCTCTAAGTGTGGGGTGATCGGCAGCGCTCTTTAAAGACCCAAGAGAGGAATATTTCTCCACTCGAGCATAAACCCCAGCGCTGTATACAGTAATGCCGGCCGGCATTGACAAAAACCTGGTTTTATCTCGTGTTGTTCTGGTATCTGATACCAGTAATAAAAAAAAATGGCGTGCGTTCCTCATTATAGTTGAAAGAATACATACTGCAGGTAAAAACAGAGGGGCAGTGAGATACTAAAAGGTATCGGGACGCCTGACCATTACACTAATTTCCATAATTTCCATATTCCACCAAGAACAGTCTGAAATCCCACCCCAATGGAAGCGGACCATGAGACAAAACTAATAGGGTCTTCTTGACCCAAACTTAAAGGATTACGATGTGTAACGCCTCATCACGAACACCTAACTAGGTCTCATTGCCTTTCAAACATTGAATTCCATCTATCTTATAGCATTGACTACTTACCCCCAACGCCGCATGTCTGGGAACAAGGGGACCAAGGAGACCACAGTGAAAGATGACAGTCGATTGCGCATTCCACCAGGCAACGCATGCTCATTTTTAAAGGATGTTCCAGTTTGACCTACAAAGCAGACAAATCACAACAAACAGCAGGGCAAAGCCGCAACGTTAATTGCCATAATGTAACCTTGGTACAGCAAGAGATAACCTGCATAAATCTTCCAATTACATTAATAAATAGATTAAAATAATCTATCCTAACAGCCCATTAACTCTAATCCCAGCCTCTTAACAAAAAAGCCCTAACAGGAGTATTTTGTGTTTAACACATGAAACATAATGAGTCAAAACATCATTTTACAAACCCCCCCCCCCCATCCCCCGAGCTATGGGCAGATAATTACCCAACCACCGGTAGGTTCGCAGCTTTATGATGACACAGTGGTTAATGTTAAAATGCATGAATTATATAAGCAATGTGTAAAAGAATTTTTTAAAAAAAACATAAAAAGTAAACAAAAAATTGTTTTGAATAAGATCAACGATGAAAATGGAAAGGTCAGAATTCCAGTTGGATGAAGTATGACATCACAAGAGCCAACGCAAAGCAGATGTGACTGGTTCCTTAAGAGAATAATACACTTTCAATAAACTTATGTCTTGTAAATGTTCCAAAAATGTTCGAAAAAGTGATCATTCTGGCTTTCAAAAGTAAGCATTTTCATTTCATAACAGAAATAAGCCTTTGACACTATCCATAACCTTAATAAAGCCCAAATGATAACCTCATGGAAAATCAGGTCTCACACACACTGGTAATAGTCAGTAGGACGAGGTATTTCCTCCTCTTACTATTCCCATTTATTATCTCTGATCAGTAAAAGCTCACTCCTAATTACACTGGTCACCCCATCATACCTGTACAATGTAGCCCTAACCCTATTGGGTCTATTCACTAAAGCTTGTAAAACAACTGAGATATTCACTAATTTGCATGTTATTCCTAGGTGGCTTTAAATTTTGGAAGCTATAAATGAGGGCATGCAAGCTCAATATGAACTCGCATGCCCTCATCTGACACTCACAAACCCAAATAAATTATAAGAAAAAAAACGAGGTCCCCAGGGCCCCCTACTAACCAAGGAAGGAGAAATGATTGCTACCCTCTTCACCCTCTGTACATGATGGAAGTTATGGAACATTTAGTACTTTGAACCAGGAATTCTTATAAATAATAAATATTGTCGATTGTCTTTTAACCCCTCTACGTCTTATTTAATATCCAGTTGGTCCTTAGATGTGATTTAAGGAAATCTGTCCTGGTCACCCTCTGCTTCCTTAGGTAATAAAAATATATCTATATATTTCAATAATTCATATAAATTATTTTATTTCTTTCTAATTAAGCTATGCTGAAAAATTCAAAGTTCATTTAATTTTAATATTTAAAAATGTTTCTACCCAATGAAGCACCAGCGAATATAATTCTATTTTCATAGTATGCTAGTTCCATCATCAAAACTAAAGTGAGAAAATTATGGGGGGTTTTTTTGTTATTAAATTTGAGCTCTCATATTTTATTATTAGGAAACACATCAGTGATTAATTTAATGCCGTAACCCATATATTAAGCGCTGAACTGAAACAACATTATATAATAAAGCTGCCAACAATTATTGGCAAGATAAATTATATTCATCGACTAAATATGGAAAGGTTTAAGGATATTTGTAGGGTCATTAGTGATCCGGTGGCTAAAGATTGCCTCTGATTTTTTTAGATTTTTTATTTAAATAACAAAAAAAATGGATTTAACCCTTTGAAAACCTGGAAACTCTGCAAGCTATTTTAGCTACACTTAGTTGCATCAAAGACATCATTGAAGGGCACTTGAGATCTCAGCGTGATAAAAATCAACGTGGTTTTCTGAAGTTTACCTGTTCACAGAAGGACATTTTCACTGGTAATCCATCACTCCGGACACACTCCAAAAGACGAGTTCTGATACCTTCTCCGCATGAAGCATTTTCACTCAGCTGACAGGCGCTCCAGTCTGAGAACAACCACACACACACACAAGCAATAAACCCCAAGCACAAAACAGGTAAAACAACATTAATGTCTTATACCCCCACCCCCGGGTCTCACAAAGACCTGCAATAAATTACCCCCCCCAGACATTTACTGCAATGAAGGACAAAATGCTCGAGTAAACAATTCAGTCTCTGTGAAAATTAATTGAGGTTGTAATAAGATGCCAGTTGGTGGAAGCATGGTGGGCATGAAGGATCCTCATGAGCAGTCAAAAGGAGACCATAGGCAAACTATAGCCCAAGTTTTTTTAAACTGGTCAAGGGGTTGGGATATGATTAGAAATTAAGCAAAGTATCATTCATAATTATGAATAATACCCACCCAAGATCTTCAGACGGTGGGCTGTAGTGGGTCTAAACCCCCACTTTAAAAAGGAAAATGGCCACCTGCCACGATCCCCTTAAAAATAATCAAATCTATTGAACCCAGGGAGAATGACCCATTAAAGCCCACAAAAGGTTAATTGCTGGTCCTTTCTCGACCAAACATTAGTTTGAGGTTAGGAAACGCAGACATTCTACAGCTTTTCACCATGTAGCTGGTTTAAAACATATTACACAATGGTCTAATGGTCCTTTTTTATTTTATATGTAGTTCTTGTATGGGTGGCTGAATATTATTTTTAAAAAATGTATGGTATCTTGGATTTTTTGGTTTTCAATCATATGATTTTTGGTCTAAACACTATACAGAAGTAGTGCGAGGGTCTTCTTTATTATAAAAAATACTTAACCCCTTAATGACAAAGCCCGTACATGTACGGGCTCAAAATGCATTGTTTTCAAAGGGTTTAAGGACCACCCATTGTCCTTAAGGGGTTAAAAATGCAAAAGCTTGTCTTTAAATGTTCACTCAAAAACTGAATTTTGACTTTTTAGAAACTGTGGGCTACAAATGATACCTACAGCTTTATTACCGCAGAGAAGACCATTACTCTGGCACTAAAAAAATATGATTCTATTGTTACTTTCTAACCTTTAAAAGTAACAGGGAGTAATTGCCCAAATTCCCATTGCTACATAAAAGCAACATTGTTGTTCCAGACTCTTAGAGGGTTATTTCAACCAGTAATAGACCATCAGGACCTGTCAGAGCCGGAAGGTTAAGAGGGCTTAAAGCACGAATTAAATAAACTAAAGTACAATATAATTTCCTAATGTTTCAGAATATTTTTCATTTTTTTTTCGGTAAATAATATTCCGTTTTGAATGCAAAAAACAATTACTATGAGGTCACTGAAAAAAAGCCTATTTTCCAAGTGACTGTAAATAAAGAAATTTAAAAAAAAAAGCACTATGGGTTTTTTTTCTCAAAAATTCTTTATATTTACTTTTTTAGTAAAAAAAAAATCAGAAAAAAATGATTAAAAAAAAAATGCCCCTCCATGTAAATGGCTATAAAATACGCATTCTTTGCTGTCTTTTACTTTACATGATAATAACCTATAAGCACCTGATTTGGGGTCAAATGACCAAAATACCTGAAAAACGAAAAACTAGGAGAAATTTAACATGATCAAAAAGGGTATTTGTTATTCACTAGACTGGGAATTGTCTAAAGCTGCATTTAATTTTAGATTTTTTTTTAAAAAAAATCATAAATAGGGAAAACGACCCCCCTAAAGGATATCTATAAAGAGCCTTTTTTAGGTATTGGACTCTTAATTGGTTACTGGAGACGTACAGATCTTTTCACATAAAGGCCACAGTGTTGCCTGTTTCCCAATTTTCAGCGTAAACACATTCGTTAATTTTTAATGAAGAGACCTATAACTCGTGGGTTTCCTCATTAAATCAGTTTAATTAGTTTAGTGATATTTGGTTTTGACAGTAAGGGTCTGTTTTACCTAAAAGCAAAGTTAAGAATTAGCAGAATTAGCACCTTAATTAGTTTCCTCCTCTCACCCATCCTTACAAAGGCTGCCCAAATTATCCGTCACCCAACAGTAACTTTGCATTTATTGGGGAGGAAAAAAAAAATCATGCAAATCACGAGAATGGACCAAAAGCGATTCGAAAAAAAGATTTTTTTTCCCATAGAAATGGTTGGTACGCACCTGTTACATTGTAACTATAATGGAAACAATTGCTATTGAGAACACAAGAATCCGCTTGCGAGTCCTCTGGGCATTTATAGCCGTTAGTTGGGATTCTTAGGGGGAATCTGGTTCTCGTCCTCTTGTGGTTTGAATTGCAGAACTAGAAAAAAAACCAAAAAAACAATTAGTAAATGTGAAATAAACCGATTTGTGTGTTTCAATCAGAACTTGAAAACTCTTTCTAGAAAGGGTGTTACTAAGCTACGGGGACAAAAGGAGATTGCAGAGTGCAAAATAAAGCATAAAAATACTTTCAGTTGACATGGATACACATAGTAACAGAAAGCACCATTTTTAACACAAGCACCAAGAGAGTTCTGCAGGTAGCCCAGCATACTAATTTACTATCGCCAAGAATTTAAAACGTTTCCAAAAGAAACAGAATTTTATTGAAGCTAAAACCTTCTTTTCGCTCATTTCAAGTGTATTGCAGCTTTTTAGTCATCAACTACATAACATTAAAGAACCCCTTCTGGTGGATGAAAATATAATGGGTTCATAAAAGCAATTTAAGTATTTTCCTAAAATGATTGTTGGGTCAAGTGAAGGATATTGTCCTTTGGAACTCTGACATAACCAGAAGAAACTCTCAATAGAACCATATGCTTTCTTTTCTGGTTCTGTTCGTAGAATTAGAAGACACTTTCCACCTAGAGGAACATCTCATCCCTTGGTGTGAAATCACCGGAATTGCTAAAAAAGAGAATTTTAATCCATAATCTGCCCAGGAAAATTTTTTTGAGACTACCTTAATCAATATCTATGAAAATATCGAATGGTCCGAGAATGCAGAATGAACAACGCTTTCTTTGTATTAGGCGCATTATTGTAAATAACTGTGCATATATTTCCTGTAATTTAATTTTGGGCGAAACGTGACAAACGCTTTATTTCACAGAACCGGCAAGGAAGAGACCCTTGTTGATCCCGATTCAACATGCCATAATAATATGTTTCTCTTGTTTATTTTAATCCTGCTGAAAAATTGCCTGGTGCCACGCTGAATGAGCGTTCACATCTTAAACTCGGGGGTTCTCGGGAAAATTTGCGTAGTTTATGCAAATAATGAAGAATGCAGAAGGAACGAGGCCGCTTCCGATGTTACTTTCACGTGATCGGAATCTCAATGAGCTCTAAGAGAGTGGAAACAGAAACAAATCCTGCTGGGCCAAGTGTACTCCATAAGTAATAAATTCGGTCAGGAAGGGAGTGCGTAATAACAGGGAGGAACATTATGAGGTTGTACTCGAAAACTCCAATAGCATCAGCCATGTTATTTAAAGTGGACCTGTCATCAAAAGCAAATAAACCATTAATCAAAAGCGCACGAGCTACCAACTATACTCGGCGCTAACATCTTCTGTAAAATTGCTTGTCAATTTTTAGAACATTTTTTTAGTGATGCGATACAGCCAAGCCGGCTCCGGCTCGCGTCTGGATGCTCTTAGTTCGTGGAAATGTTTCCGATGAGTGAAAAGTCAATAAATCCAAGTTTTTTTTCTCCATATTGGTCATGAAACATTTGTTTTAATGGAAGGCGGCCAACAAGTCGAGGTCGTTATCTCCCCCTTAAGAGGGGGGGTCTAATAGTCATCTAGGAAAAGGGAAAAGATGGACTTCCTAGGTGGCCAAGCAGGAGTTTGATCCAAAGGGACGTGTCCAGTTTTAGCACCATGCATCCCAGGCAGCTGCCATGGAATTGGGGGCTCTGGGTTGGATCTGAATTGATGGCATCTCCTGGAACACTTGACTAAGGGCAGATAGCTCCCTTGGGACCAAAATCCCTCTAAGACTGGCCATGTGCATTTATGACGCAAGTTGACCGGTTCCTCCGGGGGAAGCCGTCTAGGGTCGGCACTTCATAATCTATAGTGATAATACAGGCATTGTACAGCGCTACGGCGTATGATCACGCTATATAAAACAATAAATAAGAATAAATAGTCCAGACTACAACTCCAAAGATATTCAGATAGCATTTTGATTCTTGGTCGGTGCCTATACCCAGATTAGAGTCCAGGTTGAGAATGTAATAATATTGGAATACAAAATAGGAAAGGGTTAAGTCTCATTCTGCGTCTTGGAAGTGGCAGGCGGCTCACCGGTTAATACCTTGTCACCTTTTTTTAGATTTCATAGGAACCCACGCAATGTCAACTAGGTTTCTCAAGAATACAAAAAGTGATATATTATGCATGCAGACTTTGCAGCTTATTTAAAAATATATCCTATATATGTGATTTCTTTGAACTTTCAACACAGCGTGCCATAAAGCAGAACTGAAAATACAAGAAAAAAACTAAACAAAGGAATAAGAAATTGTGATCTAAAAAGATAAAATAAAAATAACGTCAAACAAAACATAAGAATAGCGGGGCTCAAGTTTTTGCCCCAAAATATTCCACCAGTCCTGCAAGAAGAGCTTGGTTAGCCCTGTAAAATGTATAGTTGAATAAGATGATTATTAAAAATCACCTAAATGATTGAAATATGCATTATTCCAGGGCCCTATTCACTTACATTCAAGTACAAGTGTTTGTGAGTTGTAACACAAGGCAAGTTTGTTTTGATTTTTTCTTTCCTATTTTTTGCTTTTTTCTTACTGTTTATTAATGAGTTATTTTAGGTGAATGTTTATATAGCCGGGGGAGGGTGGTGCAAGTTCATGGTATGTCACATTGAACTCATATTACCTCACAGGCCCTCGCCTGTAACTCACCAAATTTAAAGTTGCAGGCACTTGCCTACCCTCGCAGGAAACTCAAAGATTAGCGAAACTGTGAGTTGTTTTGCAAATGTTGAGGGCAATAGAACAATTATTTTAAAGAACTACTCCTAAATCTCAACAGAGGCCCAGTCAGCTCGTAATGTTCATCGAACCATTGATCTGCTAATTTTTCCTAATGTAAAGAGATCTCGTCTCAGGAGCCGTATGCCTATCCCATGCATGTTTAAATGCCCTCACTGTATTATCCTCTACCACGTCTGCTTGGAGGCTCTTCCACTTATCTGCCACGCTCTGAGTAAGCACACAGAAACGTACTGTAATATATGTGGCTCATGGTGGGACCCTCCGCAGCTTCAGTGGCCCTGGGCAGTAGCTTACATGATCTAATGGACACAGTCTTTCTAATATAGTAAAGAATAAATGCGCGTTACTATTATGCCCTGGAGACTTGTGACACTTTTACTATAGGAGGATGATTTCACTATAAATATTCAATTTTGTCTTCCTCCTCTTTCATTATTTTCTGTCATTATTTTTTCCTTGGAGTCTGCTCCAGGGCAAATATACAAGAACATACAGTATACGGGAAAAGCAGTTTGGAAGATAATAAAAGACTATTCTTTATTCTTTGACAGCGCAGTATCACAGGGGATCCAATCACCATTCATGTCTACAGAAATCGTGTCCATCCTAGTATTTTAAACATCCATCATGTTATATCTATACATTTCAGGCTGGGTTTTTTTTTTATTAATCTGGGTTGGGGGGGGGCATATATATTTTTCTAGAAATATTTAATATGTTATCCATGATTATATCTTCCATGAGACAGAGGCATTCTAAAGAAGGTAGTGTTTCCCTTGCTGATGTCATAATCCACCAAATAAATAATAATATAAGGAATTGTTATGTCATAGAATGTTGCTGTTCACTTTTAACTTTGTATCAACCACTTATTGTCATGTAAAAATTATTTTTATACCGCTGTGGTCTATGGATCAAAATATTGTGTAGTATACCGAGATTTTCATTCTCCCTGTGGTGTACAACAGCAAAAAAGTCATACATACCTTTGGACAAGGACTCCACGGACCCCAGTTTGACATCACACACTCCCCAGGGCAGGACAGCGTACACTTTTGTGTCGTAGGGACCATTTCTCGTTGGTTACAATAAGTATCATTTACAAAGATATCTTCGCCATTTTCTGATACACTTACACACCTAAGAAAGAGAACACAATATGTTATGGTAACCATAGTGTTAAAGTAAATCATTAAACTAAGAACAGTTCTGACCCACCTTGTCTATCTAATGCATTGCATTTAACCCATTCATCCTCTGGTTTTGCACTATGGCTTCTTGTCCTATCATTGCTCGTATATATCGTACCTGGAAACTCTTAGGTTTCGACCCGGAGTCTCAGGGGCTTTGCCCCAAACTCATGGTCTCTGGGTAAAAGGGGCAGATTCTCAGGGCCACTTGGCCTGGAGCTGACCCTTTTCTATTCTACACCGCTGTGATCAAATATAAGACTCCCAATGTATGATTTTGCTACCGGTATGTTATGGTTTATATCCCTGCTTGAATACAGGTGACTCTATTAAGTGTATCTTTAAATAACGACAAGTCAAAATTTCCATGAGGTTAACACATTTGCTGAGTCATCACATTCAAATCTTCCCAATGGGCCACTGAAGAATCTCGGGTTCTTCTGCGGGAATATAATGTTCACTTTTTGGAACTTTGTGTATCATTTCCCTCTCTTGTATTGTTTTGTGTGCTATTATTATTATTTTATTTTTTTTTACCATCTTTATTCCTAGAAAACTACCAATAATGGATTTTATTGACAGGCAAAATGTTTTTTTGAACGTAATTCCCCCGACCCCCATGGATCGTTCGCAGGAAAATTCACGGAAATTCTGACAGACAATGAGAGAGATTTTTAAAAGCTTGATAAAAAACATAAGTGTGTATTTTCCTCCTCACACAATATTCCCACTGAGCCTGTTTTCATTGCATTCAGATTTTATAACAATATCTACAATATAGTATGAAATGTCTTCTCCCGAGGTTCTTACTCAATTTAACTTTAAACCTAGCAATGGGTAAACAGGAACCCCGTAGCGGACGAGGAACACTTTGATATTATTGGATGTATTATTCCATTCGGTGGTGGGTCTCGAATGCCTATTTACAATGACCTATTCAAACTCGGTCATTGGGAGCACCAGGCAAATGCCAACGGGCCGGGGTCTTTTGTGCTTCCCATATACTGTTAGCATCTCCAAACTTTAGCATGTGATCACCCGCGGGCCACCCCCCCCCGCTTGATGATGTAATACCATAGTGACCACTCTCTGAATAACGTGTCCAGACGGCAATGTCTTACATCATGTGTGATGAATCCCCTGCTGGCCTTAAAGTGCCAGTGCCAGGTTTTTTTTTATCTTTGGCCATTTGGCCGTTTCTTGTATGTATATGCCGGACAAACTTCATTTATTGTACCCAAATATCAAATAATTATTAGACTTCCGTGTGCATTCTTCGTGTTCGTTGTTTTCTTAGTTTTTTCCAGGTTTTTTTTTAAAAGGGGTTAATACGGGGTTAACGCGGTACGGACTACGCAGCAGCTTTGGCGCAGGGAGTTTAAATGTCCGTATGAGCAACTCTATTGGTCGCCTGCAGGGGCCCCTGCTGGCGGCCAATAGGGTCACTTGTACAGACTTTTAAAATCCTTTCCCAGCAACTTGGCCGGCAGAGACCACTGGTCTCCCTGCTATAATAGTTAAAAGTCTGTACGAACAAACGACCACTAAAGTCGCTTGTACAGACCTTTAACTGTTATAGCAGGGAGACCAGGGGTCTCTGACGGCCAAGTTAACCTTCGTGTTCGTTTTCATGTTTGCCCGAAGACGAATGCACAAGTCTAATAATTATACTTATGTATATGAATGGGCATATGTGTGGGAATGGACTATTTTATTGGATTCCAGTTTGTGAATAAGGTTTGGGTCTCCATAATCAATAGATCAATAGGCCTTATCCACCCAACAAACCATATGGTACATGGGGGGGATTAGTATGTAAGTTATCCAGTGTCCCCCACCTTCTTTAGACCATTAAAGGTGGGTCTTTATAGTCTGAAATACCATCAAACACATACTTTATAGGCATGACCGCTACGCGTGTGAATGTGGCAGGGTTTATTTTTTTTTATATCGGAGCCGATGAAGTTTATTCTCTCACGAACGCAAAGATGGCAGCCCTTCTCTACCGCCACGCGCCATAACGGCTATAATAAAATAAAAGATCTCAGCCATTCAATTAAAGTAGCTGTCCTGCGGCTTCAGGGATTTAAATTACAAATCGGTAATAAAGTCCTGCGTTTTAAGAGTCCTTTGAGTGACGAATGGGATCTCCAGATTGCAGACCATGAGAATTCATCAAATTTATACATCCGGGGCAATGAATATAGGGCTGCAAATATTTTAATGCTGGCCAAATTGCTGCGGATCTTTATTTTAATGGAATGTTTTTCACCTGGTTCTGCTTTCCAGGAAAACACATTTTGCCGCATTGCTCCCGGGGTTCTGTAGCGGATTTTTAATACCTTACCTTCGCGAGCCGGCGTCTTCATAAAAAAAGATATAGGAGAGGATTCACTAATTCCCGTTCTGAGGATCTCCCGGCTCCCTTGAGATATTGCACATTCTATCTCAATTACTTTTAAATGAAGCTCGCCGGAAACCCACAAAGCTCATCGTAAAGGGGTTTTTTTTTTTTTGTAAGTTGCTCAAGAAATATGTTTCTGTGGGACTCATCGGAAGCCTCGATAACGAAGAAGGTCGTTACAGATTGTGAGGTCAGGATTGTTATCATTATCCATTATTTATTAAGCTCTAATGTATCCCGCAGCTCTGTAGCATGTAATTATGGGGCGGTTAACCAACATATAACAAAAAAATATATATATAACAAAATATTGTTACATAAACACTGCCAGTGAGCTTACAATCTACCCTCATGGTACTTCCATACAAGACTTCCAGCAAGAATAATGGGCATATGAATGTGCCAAACGTGAGCTCACATTATAAATGGAATCACGTGAGTAACTTAGGCAGAAAGCGGTGTAACATAAGGGTTAATTGTGAATTGGGTTAAAATGAGAGCTACGAACCAGCTTAAAGTTCGCCGAAGTCACATAACCTTTCAGTCGTGCAGATTTAGAGATTTTTGGTTTCTTCTTTAAGACTATGCAGGGTTTTTTGGTTTTTTTTTTGTTCTTTTTTTTTTTTAAATTGAGTGATCAGGATCAGGGAATATACGGCACACTTAATAAGCACAGATACTTTCGCTGTAAAAATACAGACTAGAAAATACCGTGTCCCCATGGCAACAATGTAAAAGAAAACTAAAAAGATCATAGGAAACCATGTAAGAAGATAACAGAACCTAAAACGAGAATAAATATAAAAATGTATTTTAAAAAAAGTATAAAAAAACACGCTCCTACACGCCATACACTAGCACTCACGTTATCACACCATAGACTCATTCCCATATAAGTAATGTAATATAATGTAAATAATGTACCATGTGCTATCACCCACACACAAGGCCGGAGCGGTGATGGCAAGGTGGGTCTGGCACTTTAAGGCCAGTCTAGCCCTGCACAGTGCACACCCACACACTTACACTACCATCCACAAACACTCACACTAACACCATAAACTAGCACACGCACATACTAACACCATACATTAACACCCACACACACTAATGCTATACACTAACACACGTATTCCCTCTTATAACATAAACAAACACGCTAATACCATACACACACCCTAACACCATACATTAATATACCATACATTAAGATAATCATTTGCTTCAAGCAACCAATCAGTGGTAAGAATCCTCGGCCCATAGAGTTTCCCCTTTAGGTAAGTACATTTCTCTTACAAAGTATTTTCATGTGCATTGGTTAGGGGGTACGTGGGACACGTGGGGTATAATTCTTTAGGTGGTTTAGGACGCACACTTAAAGGGTTAAGCCTGTGTATTAAAGGCCAGACGAGAAATCACTATTTCTCCAATTTCTTCTCTTTTCTTCTCGAGCTGACAATGAGAGCAGGTTGATCGTGTTCTGATCTCATACCAGCTCTTTGTAGATAAAGCTTTGTACTCCACTCGATGCAAAGTCAAATATCTCTCGAAATAAGCTTTTTGACAGAGGGAAATGAACACGTTCCTATCCGCAAATATCACGGAGGCAAGTGTAACACCTTCATCTAAACAACCTTAAATATAGATTTTAAAAGTCTCATTTTTTTTGCAATTGGTATCTCGCTCCGAGCATGGGGAACGCAGCTTACATTTTACAGTTTCCTACAAGGACTACGATAAAATGAGGGCAATTTATCAGAATTTTGGTTACATTTTGAATATATTGGCGTGAATGAAGACGTAAGAAGCCATAGGCCAGGTGGCAGATATTATCAGATGATAGATAGAGAAAGAAAATGTATTATTATGACATTAATATTTTTTTATTATACAAATATTGCTAATTTGCCTTCTATAAAATGAAAGTTTCTGGGCAAATCATTTATTAAAATTGTAGATTTAGACACAGCGCTGCCTTTAAAGGGACACTCCACCCATCAGCTCCACTTTAACGTATATGATAGTCGAGTGGCCCCTATACATTTTTGTTTGGTACCCCCGCAAATGCATGGAGGGGTACAGCTGAACTCCCATAACCATTTGCCTCTTCCCATGCCTTCCCAGCTGCTTGGCTTGCAGGAGGTACGTTTGGCCGCACATATCGCCTATGAAATATACTCACTTCCAGCCTCTATGTAGGGCGGCGTGGAGGAGGAAATAGAGGGGCGTTGAGCGGTCCCCTGAAAACGTTCTTACGAATGCTCTGCGCCCCTCTCTCCTCCGCTTTCTGACTCATTGGGAGATCTTTCCTTCCACCGATTGCAGCCAATCAAAGGAGTGAAAACGAGATTATGTAGGGGCGGCAGACTGCAGCTCTGGAGCTGCACCTTCCCCGAAAGCTAAGTCATTTATCATTGACTTTAAACAGATTGAAGAATAACAGAACCTTGATAATATGGGATAAAAGCTCAATTTTGATCATCGGAGCAGCACAAGAAATGTTATTTTTTTTCTTGTATTTCATCATCCGATCCCTGTTATTTTTTTATCTCCTTAGCCGTGTCCTCTACATCCACTCACCGAACGTTCCTGATTTGTATTCCTTCCCCGCAGGCAGACTTTTCTTCGCTGTGGAGTTTGCAAGCTGACCACGGTTCTGCCACCCACGAATACTGACGGCACTCATTGGCACACGGGACCGTCTCGTACACCTAGGACGACAAGAAAAATATCCAGGGCTATCAGAACGCCTATTAATGCGACAGACCTGATAGGCGTCGAAAAGTTTGCAATAAATGCACCAAAATGACTAATTCATGAAGGGTGCGCCAAGACAGGTGCGCTGAATCCAATAAATGTCATTTTAGTGCTGCTTGTCATGGAGATGTACAATATAGGGGGAACCTGTATTATAATATAAGTCTTGCCCTAGGGGGTGATCACTGATAATGAGCTAAAACTGTAAGAAACGTGTCGGTTCTGGTAGGAAAAGCTCCGTGACAGCGGTATCATTCGGTAAGAATTGGGGACTCTTGTACTTGGCTAAAAAAACCACCATAGTTAAAAACTTTAAATCTCAAAGAGCAGATAAAATGTCCTAATAGCAACCTGCTGCTTTTTGTCTTTAAATCAAATTATAGCGCAGCGCTCCCACGGCGCAAACACAACTCAGAAATTAAATCCTCGGTGTTATATCTTGAATATAATAAATTACCCCGAGATGATGAAAAAGAACGCCCCCCCCCATGAATTAGATGTTACAAAAGAGACAAAACCGACAGCGAATTTATTCTTTTTATTTGCGTTGCTTATTGTTAGGAACGTTTCTCGATATTTAAAAGGAACTATTAAAGTAATGGAGGTCCTCCCGGGGTCCCTGTGCCCATCGCAGTGTTTCAATCGGAGAGCATAGGGAGATTGGCCTTCACGTCTCTATTAATTACAAAGGGCCAACACTGGTGGGCTTCTCCAGCAAGAAGAGCTGAGATGGCCCTGTATAATGTATAATGCTATACATTATACAGGGCCAGCCAAGCTCTCCTTGACACAGAACTTCGGTGTTGGCCCTTCATAACCTACGGGGAAGTGACAGAGATAAAATACACATCTCCCCTTAGTGATAAGACCCCAAAGACTGTAACTCCCATCACTCCTGGGTTCCAATGGCCCTTTATCACTCCCATCACTCCTGTGTTCCAATGGCCAATGGAAAAATAATATATAATAATAATAATCTAGAACTTGCATGGAACGCTGCAGGTATCAGTAAATCTGGGATAAACCGTTACCGCTTTCTAAATCAGTATAATTATTTGGTCAACACAAAAATACTCCAAGCTTTAACGTTACAAGTATTGTAGGGTATTAAAGCCAGGGCAATACAATATATTCACGGTACATTAGGGGTAAGTAAAAGTAAGGGGGGTTAAATATGAATATAGCATAGAAGAGAGGGGACACGACGGGTACTGAGAGGAATGGGGGAGCACAAATATATTTATTATATAAACCCAGAGTATGCTGCGCATTAGAATGTAAAGAAAACCCACATTCTATTTATGTCCCTAAATATATCAAATGCGCAGAAAGTGGAATAAACAGCTGCAGATGTTGAATTAAGTGGATTTCGTATTTTCTATAGAAGTTCTCCAGAGCCGGGAGCAGTGAGGAAGCGCCCCTTACCCTGCGCAATGACAACCAATTATCATATCCATCAAAGCACAAAGCGGCTGCTATCTAACGGGCGTCCGCTAATCAGACCGGCGGATGACGTTCTCCATAATTGAGCAACCGTTCAAGTGTTTCTGGAGCCCATTCGGTTATATCTGCTGGCGCTCTACTGTGTTATTATACCGGAAAGCTGGGTTTGCGATGATCACCAACGATGTCGATTAACTCCCTGTGTTCGGCGCACGGAATGTATCGCACATATACTCCCGACTATCCCTTTTTGGGCCATATTTTTCTACTCTGGGAAAACCAATGACCAGAGCCGGCCTTAAGTGTTCTGGAGCCCTGTGCGGACTACTTCTCTGGCGCCTCTCATCCCCCAAAAAAGAAAGGAAAACATGCTCGCCCCGCTCTGCCCCTTCTCACTATCTACCCCTCTGCACCTTCTTCACCTACGCCCTCTGGCCCTTCTCACTGTCTTCCCCCCTCTGCCCCTTCTCACTATCTACCCCCTCTGCACCTTCTCACTATCTACCACCTCTGCTCATTCTCACTTCTGTTGGAGTCACCATTCACATGGTGCGCTCGGTTCCTTGTAACTTATTCAAGAATGAATCTTTTTAAACAGAGTACATTTTAAATTCATCCGAGGATTATTTATCACCAGTGGGGCTGAAATAAACCATGTTCTGGCATCTTCTAGTCTTACACCCCTACTTTCTTGCCTCCGTTGTGGTGGAGGGTGGTCAGCGTTTTTGGTGGGTTAGTAGCAATTCAAATTGTTATCATTTCGTGGTTACCCATTTTACGGCGCTACAGAACATGATGGCACTATATAAATTAATAAGCAATATTAATATCTCTGAGGATCTGTAACTCTTTTTCATGCTCTCTGCCAGCCTACATATTGCATGAGACCTATGACATCATAACCCAGTTCCCTGGATCTTTACCAACATGCGTATGATTAATGAATGTTTAACAATGGAGCCACAGGACGCACCAGTTAGACCAGCGAGCCCAGTAACAGCTCCTAAAGCGACACCACTGTAGGGATCATTAGGGGCAACTTTTCCAGACCAAAAAACTTCTACCCCATGCAACCCTTTTTGTACCGTTTGGAGGGTGCCAGTAGTCTTTGTTTCTAGGGATACTCACATAAATACACCCCTGATTTTATATTTATATACAATATTACGTACAGGTACATGATACATCTATGACAATATGGCGAGAGGTTTCTGCGGGGAGACAAAATCAATATATACAGCAAAATACCAACCTGAGCCTTTCGAGAGGTCCACAATAGTGTGCGTGACCAGCAAAAAGGAAAGAAAATTATATAGCCATTAGTTTACCTGCACTTTGATATAAAAAAAAAAACTTACTACCAGATCCCTATCCGGGTTTTTGTGTATTAAATCTGATTGTACCAAGTGTGGCAGCTGTGAACACCTTTTGTATAAAACATATGTTAACCGATTAGGTTTGTTCCTTGCATAGAAATACTTAAAAGCAAAACATTTAAAACATGATTAGAATTAAATTCAACGCGGACAATAAACTGCGCGGAACACAAAATCAGACCTTTCTACATAATGAGACGTTATTGTGTTAGAACACGGAAATATCCCTTCTTTAGTGCAGGGAATGCTTGCAAAGTTGAAGCGAATTTTGCTGAATAATAAAACACAAATTTTAAATGTAACGGTCATTTGATACAGAAAACAATTTCAATATTGGGACTGAGTGTTACAAAAAGTGTAACACAGAACATAGAAATGCAGAATTTAACAGCAAATCAAGCCCATTCGGCCCACCTAGTCAGCCCATTTCTCCTGCTGTAAAGACTCAAACCTTAATCATTCGTTGGTCTCGTCTTAGATTCAGGAGCCGTATGTCTATCCCCGGCATGTTTGATACCCTCACTGTATTACCCTCTACCACTTCTGATGAGAAGCTGTTCCCTTAGGGGAAAATGGCAGCACTTTCGGTGACATCCTCTCTCCAGACCATCCAATGGAGCAGAGGACTTCACCGGAAGCGCCACCATTTTTGGGTGAGAGTTTTAAGAGAGTATGAGTGAAAGGGTCCGCAATTTTGGGTGAAAATTCAGAGCTTTTTGCTTGTATAATTCGCCAAATTTGCCAAAATTTGGTAAGTTTGCAATTCGTACAAATCCGAACACACAAGTCTAGCTTACATTGCATAGTTTTACATCAGGAAAAAACAGACAGACAAGCTGAATGCTTCTTATCTGCCATCAAATTCCATCTTCCTATGTTAGCTGACTGATGAAGCTATACATTAAACAGGACCAGCTCAGTTTTTCTTGGAAGAGAAGCCAACGGGCGATGATCCTTGAAGCTGAAATGTTTGAGGAAGCTGAAATGTTTCATTCTCCTCCAAATTCCCGAGTTAGTAAATGAATGAGCATGGGTTTTCCATTAGGTAGGGTTGCAATGTCTTCACAGAACCTCAGAGTAAGTGTTTTTTTTATCATTAGCATGATTCGCATTTATATAGTGCCAACATCTGTGCTTTCTATAGTATATAGACTATGGCAAAATAAGATTGACAGGGAATGTTAAGTAGCGTTTTTACTTATTTTGAGTTCCATAGAAATCTCAGGGGATTCCACTTGGTCCAGCTCAACAACTGACCAACTTACCAAGACCTCCTAACCATGATTATCTCAAATACCATGCAAAAATCAGTATCAAGTATTTTTATTACATAGGTTGACTATTCTTCCAAAAAGTTGGTTACATTTTGGTTATCTTCATACATACAGAATTATGGGAATTCAGCTGGAAAAGGACGATGTCAGGTATATTGTCCGTAGGTCTTCAGGAGATACAAAATCTAATGTGTTTCTGCTGTACTTTTTTTAAGACACAGGCAGCTTGTGCGGGAAATGGAGAGCATGTTATATGATGTGACAGATTTTCATTATTACTTGTACAATTGGCATATCACGGCCCCAAAGCACTGACTTTAATGAGGCTGATTGAAAGTGTTCAACCACAGCAGAGAGAATTCATCTTCACTATTTGGTAGATTTTTATGAGGACTGACGTTTCAAATGGGACACTAAAAAAAAATGCTTGTCCCATGAGTTCTTGCGGTCACCTTATTGGAAAGCAGACATAATTCCTATCAAATAGATACTATACATACTGGTTTGAAACGTATTAATTTCCTGTTTTCAGTTAAAGGTCATCATTGATCAAAACATAAGAAGACGGGAACTTGAGCAATCAAAGCAAGTGGCGTTAGACGCCATTGTCTGCTCATGGTGAAGGAATTCTAAACTACGTGACTTTGCAAGCTGCTTCTTTCCTGGGTAATTCTTTTCTCAACGAGTGAACTTGATAACAGAACAGAAGTCTAATTTATCCAACATCGTTAATAATTAGAAACTCGTTCTCGGGAGGGGAAAAAAAGAGAACCCGTTACACAACACGTCAAGCTAGTATCTCGGCTGTCCTTAGGGAGGAATAAAGCCTAAGTATCGAACATCCAAACCACAGATCAATATATATGAAGAAGTACTGTTCCCACAGACTTTATACGTTATAAATCTAGGAGACGAATGCTGCAGCCTGCCAAAACGTTGTGTGCCACTGCCATAAAGCAAGGCTGATTATTAGAAAGGTATCTTTGGGCATGGGGGGGGGGCTGGGTAGACGTTATTTATTTGGATTCCACACAGTACAACATGGCTCATGAATCAGGTCCATAAAAACTCTAGATAAGTAAAATCTATGTTCTATATGGGTGTAAATTCCTTATCATGGAGGCTAAATACATGCCGAGGGTGCCACGTGGTCATGGGCTCCATAAGAAGTGAAAAAGTAGGGCTTAAAAAGTAGCGCCATTCATTCCAATCCAAGCCATGCCCACCATGAATGCTTATTATTTATTAATGCCTAATATTTGACCTATTTTACCCAGTGTTCATCCTACAAAGGAATTTATATGATTTTGTTTTCAACCAGATGAAAAACAAATTCAACTCTTCATCTAAAGCAATCATGTAGCAAAGGGCATCTACGATTTCATTGAATGAAGGGAAAGCAATAGCATTATACTTAACAATATTTGTTCACTTCTACTAATATTAGGGAAAACATAAGGCCTGTACAAATTTCTTCTCAACTTAAAATATCTGGTTAAATGTAAGCAGCTGCCAAAGCCAAATTGTAACCAGAATTTCATCAAAGTATCATTCGTGTCGATTAATATGGAATTGATACAATTTATTATTATTAGTATTAGTATTATTATTTCTGAGGTTCTATGAAAAGTTCCTTATCAGAGTCTCTTAATGTGTCCCTTTAAAAAAAGAAAAATATTAAACATGTCCTCAATCCGTCACGACGGATGATTTCTTTTGCTTTATGATAATTTTGATAAATTGACGAATGAGACATAATGTAAATTAATTAAAATTCTCATTGACAGCAGCAATTTGTCATCTGTAATAATCACATTTAGTATGATTATCATGTAAATCATGAAAGATTGAGCTGCAATCATTATAGAGCTAAAACTGATTAACAATTAGCCATTTTACAGCAACATGTAGGAAACATATACATTTTATAGACTCCTGCGCAGAAGCCATTATCCAGAAACAGAAGACGCTTTGGCTACGGATCGTCGGCTGGAGGCTAACACATTACAGAAATGGATGAGATTAAACATTTTAAGCACCATCCTTCGTTAGTGCGGGAAAAGGTTACATTTTAAGAATAATAATGATTAACACAATCTATTTAACCCTTTGACAATGCAATGTATGGCACAAATGTTTCTCACAGATGAATTATCCATTGTATTGTCAAGAGCTCAGAGGTGTCTTCTTCAGAAGTAATGGCTAAGTCTGAATTCGGGAGAAAAGATCCTTCAAGGGGCAGTAATGCCCTGACTTTACTTTTCCGGCATCAGTGCGTGTCTGTGTCTTGTGTCATGGATGTCTTTCTTTCACTAAGCGATGAATATTTTCCCCGTACTTCCCCAAAGCAGGATTGACTCCTGCCAGCACCCGTCGCTGCAGCATGCTAGTCTGCTGAATGAGCTAATGTGCCTGAATGGGGCGGAGCCAAGTGGCTCTCCCGCATGACAAAGCCAACCTGAGCCAATCAACAACAATCAGTAACTTACAGAGCAGAGATAACTGAATAGGGAGGAATAATCACACAGGAACTAAATGAATGAAGGTAAAACGGCTGACACCATTGTATACACAAAAGCTTGTTTTTTTAACGCTCATATTTGATTATCGAGCCCCATTACATGTATTTATTTACTGTATAGAACTGTAAATTGTAGGATTTAGGAGAATATTTTATACACATTAAGAACACGAAACAGCAGCCAAAAAAATCTTATGTCATTTCAAATTAAAATAAATTCAAAACGGTGATTTTTGTAAAAATGGTACAGAAAATAACAGATGTTAGTAACTTATAACTAATGAAAAGGTTAAATTCACTAAGCGGAGGTACTCTGCGGCTTTAAATATTCCAATGCCCGTACCGTCATATGTTCTAAAACCCGTGCGCATAAAACAGCAGTAAATTGCCAATTTCCTTCCGGAAACGTTAATTATATTTCATTCATTCGCACATCTGGTGGAGTAACACCATTATATTTACTTTATATCCCGGGGACGGCACAAACTCCTAAATCTATTTGTAAAACATTCTCATGTCTCTCTTCTGTCACGGTGTGAAAACTTATTAATGTAATACATCAGCGGGGCTATTATAAGATCATTAGAACAAGGAGACATTTTTCACGGGCTCAGATCAACGCCACACACCGCACGATACTATCAGCTCTTTCTCCTGCTAAAATGATGTGGGTTTATAAGAAATGGAAGGCTGTGCTGTTTTTTTTCTATATTTCTTATTTATTTATTGTTTGTTTTATATAATGAGGAATTTCTTATCGTATACCATCAGCATTTGTATCAAAGCTATTTTTTCATCCGCCATTTATAATTCATGGATCTAGCATGGGGGAAATAAAGTGATCAAGTTCTAACCTTTTTATGATCTAGAAAAAGGACCCCGAAGAAAAAGGTCAACCAATATAAGGCGCGCCCTGGGTAACATTAAGCCACAGCCGGTAGATAAATGTAGAAATTTTCGACTAGGTTTATTTGTGTCTCAAAGACCCAGCGGACAACTCACCTGGTTTTTAATATCCAGTTTTGGGCAGGGGCGACCTCCATTGTAAGGCTTCTCCTTTAGCCATCTTTTCCTAATTCTGACTCCAGTTCCACAGGACGACGTGCAGGCGGACCAGTTGGACCATTCGCTCATTTTACAGTCAAAAGGACAGGCGACTTCACATATTTCCTTTATATAACCTGCATAACATAAAAAAAATGTGAGATCACATCAAAAACACTATTTATTATTAATATTATATTTATATCATTATAATAACATAGTAACAGTATTATTATTATTATAAATTAATCTAACCAATTACTCGAAGAGCTAATTTTTCAACCCCACTTTATGCGTAATATTTAAAAAAGTTTCAATTTTTTTTTACCATTTTTTTTCTTTTTTTGTGAAGATAAATTTCTTTTATAGGTTTTGACATGAAGTGGGAGGCAGAGATTCATATCCACTGTCTGAAAATGAATATAAAGAAAGGCCTCTCCAGACGGCTCTGAGAAAAGGCGAAGGACCTTTAAATGGATTTGAGTCCGACAGGGCAACCTACGGTTGTTAATCGGGGAGGAGGCCAGCATTTTTTTGTTTACGGATGGTTTGTCTGAGTGATTTTCCCACACTGTGCAATTTAAGCCATATATCTAAAACATTTTTTATCCTTTCAGCTTCCGCTCGGCGGACAACTTGTTTATGGAAACGGATCTGTTTTTCACGATACAAAGCACCACCTTAATCAAGCAACCTACAAGTCATTATATTATCTTCTACTTAACATTGCAGCCTGGGTTAAAATGCCTTCAAAAGGCCCCGATGACATCATGTGCGTAATAATATTTTTGTTTCAAAAAAGCAGAAAAGGAGTCGTTGAGTTTAGTCTTCTCAACAGACGCACTTTTTCTGTAAGAGTAGACATCCTCCCAGCAAGATTCAAGAAATATAAAATAATAATTATAAATATAATAATAAAGAAAGTCTTTTGATCTATGCACCATGCTAGTCAAACCATGTATAGATCAAGCCATATGGACAGGCACACGCTAAAGCATTGGATTGTGCCATGAGTGGTGGCTCTATGGCCACCAGCCTTCCAGGCATTTGCCCGCTTTGCCCAATGGACGGTCTTAGCTTGGGTTCTAAGTTAAGTCGGACGGATACAATATTTCTATTTAAATAAGAACTCCTCCTTCACTTCATTGCCAACATGTCCTACGTGCTTGAGATGGAGAGCAAGTAGAGAGCTCCACCTTTGATCAACCAACAAGTGTGCTATTGTGAAACTGCTCTTTGAGACTTCAGGGATATGAGTATTTTTTTGATGGTTTAGCTTGTTAACCTTTTACGAGGACACATTATTAGGAGCAGAACTTCTTCAAAGACAAACAAATTACTGAAAATAGCAGAGACGTGAGCTTTGCATTTGTTACTATGTTAGCGGATTTATTCACGAGACTTTCTTCTCGATATGTCCAACTTTCTTTTATGTTCCAGAATAGAATTTTCTTGGCTGCTAATTTATTGTAAAGTATGTAAGGCTGCATGTAACCCGAGCTTTTGTTTGTTAATCATTCTGTAATGATTCTGGAGATTATTTTGTTCTAATGTAAAAAAGACTTTTTAACTTTAGGGAAACCGAGAAAGTGACAGAATTAGCATATAAACGAGTCTCGCGCCATCACAGAGGACAATTCTCTATCAACATACATATTTATATAAATATACACATATATGTCATCTTTACTATCTTTTACTCATCATGTCCATTTATTTTCTTCCACAATATATAGGTATATGTTCTCAGCTCCTCCAATTTACTCATAAATAATGACCTTTTCATCTACGAATGAATGAGGATTTGATCGCCACATCAACCCAGCGCCGAATCTCCAATGTAAAAGTGCGCCGACACTTGAAAATGCATTCTCAATAAATCATTTTCTCTTTTCCTATCTGCTGCGCTATCTTAACTTTGGAATTGTATGTTGCGTTTTATAACAGAAACACCTCTTTTGAAACGATAACCTGATTCACCTTTTCTTAAGTATGGAACGCTACAGCGACTGTATAAAAAAAAAAAAAGTAATTATTTCTAATAGGGTATACAGTATCATGAGATAAATGGATTGCTACCATTCTGGGGAGAAAACAACAGATCCTAGACGCTGGCAACGACAGGTACGACGGTATAAGATACATTTAATTTCTTCTATTTTATTTTTGGAATAACTAGTAATTAATAATTCTTTTTTTTAGAGATTATTTTATAAAATATATATATATATAGATATTATTATATATTATATTTTTAAACTTATTTAAATGTAATGTTGTCTGTCTGTGTCGTTGTTGGTCCATCGTGCCATTCAATGGATTTCTTATAACCATAGAAACTTAAGAATTTAACAACATTATGTTTAAAGACAAATTTTGTTAATTAACTCTTTTTATATACATCCAAAATTATGTTATTTCTTTATGTTTTGTTCCTTACCGGAATGGCTACAGAGAGTTGGATCTACTATTCTTCCAGTTAAATCGTAGCAAGCGACATCTCGGAACCTTAATCCTTCCCCGCAGAGTCTGACGCCTTCCGCTTTATTCCCTCCTAATTGACTTTCTGGTGTTGCTCCTGGTATTACGCAGTCCGACCAATTTCCATAAGGCTGAGATTTATAAAGTCCGCAATGACACATCTCCGTTTCAACTAGAGGATAAATTGCCGTATTTTGACATCTTTCACGTTTCTTGCTTCTTCCTGTAATAGAATTATTTTATTAAAAGTACAATGTAGTCATGCAATGTTATGTGACCCAATGGCATGCGAGCAGCTTAAAAAAGTGTTATCGTGTAGGTGAAGGTTAACATGAGTGTTAGCGTGAGTGCATATGTGTGTGTGTGTGTGTGTAAGTGTGTATGCGTTAGCATGAGTTACTTAATATATCAGTTCATCTTAGTCTGACATTTCTAGTTTTGTCAGAGCATTTGAATGTATAGACTGTAAGGAGCGCTGTGTAAATGATTAGCAATATATAAATAAAGATAATGAAAATAAAATATAATAATAAAAAAATTAATAAATAATAACAATAATGATAATAATAAAAATATAGCAATAATGATAATAATAATAATAAACAATACTACTAATAATAATAATATTAATAATATAACAATAATGTATCAATATAACAACACAAATACTAAATAAACAATACTACTACTACTACTACTACTACTATAATATAATATGATAACACTACAGTCTCTACGGCACTGGGCATTTTCATAAGTGTAAAAACTTATTTTATTATTATTAAAATATTATTATTAAGTGTTCCTATTTTATTAGGAAAAATCAGCATTGCCACAGCAAGTAAGAAAAGCCTGTCCCACTGTGTTCTACTGTAGAATTTACATTTTTACTATAATATTCCTTTAAAATATCCAGAATGGAATGGAAATTAGAGATGTATTTTAGCAAATCTGTACATATCGTTAGGCATTTTCTACAATAATGGCATTTTTACAGTACATTAACCACTGAGTCACTTCAAAGAGATTAACAATTGTTTAAAGCCTAGAGCGTCTAACATAGAACATCAAACACCCACTGAATTATCCCGCGTATAACATTACAAAGCTCATGTAACGAGACACGCCACGGTTAAAAATAAAAAAAACCTTCATTATCTCTGGTTCTTAAGGGGGGAATTTTCACTACAACAGCTTTTAGAATCATTAAATTAAATTAATATATAGTTTTGCCATAGAATGTGGAATAGTGGAAACTGGGAATAGTGTTTTTAGCGCAACATTTATTTTGCAGAGTAGATGGAACAGACTCGGAGCGGCCATTTGTCAAAGCAAGCAAAATGGCCAGTCGGCCAGTGCCAGAGGAGACAGGCCACTTATCTTATGTTGACCCTCGCTTGGCAGTTCTGGGGGTTGAAGACGAGGCCGGATAAACTTGGTTACAAAACCCGCAAATGTAAGAATGTAGCACGCAGCCAAACGTATCCTGCTGGGAAACGCGACATATAGGAGCTGCTGGCCTTAAAGTGCCGGGGCGGTTTTTTCCATCCGTTCGACTCTGATACAGCACAGTACCTGATTTAACGGCCCCCGGGGGGATCTCTCCCTATAATTCCGCTCTCCACACATACAAGGACTACCGGAATCAACAAAAAAGCTATAATAACTTAACAACAGGAAAACAAATGATACCATATAAAATTGTACCAAGCTCCGGGGCCACTGGTAACTACATTTCTACAATGTCCAAGCTGAGCTCTACCTATGGGTAAAACCGGCAGATCCAGCATGTCACAGGGTCACGTACAGACGTTATCATGTAACTTTCGCACAAGGGGAAAACTTGTAACCAAAGCACAAGTTGGCAATGAAGGTGTGAAAAATGGCTGCTCGTGACTACGGCAGAACTGTGGGCTTCACGTTGAGAACATTAAGCTGCTTAAAACCTGAGTGCCAAGCAGCAAAGGCTATTTTGAAATACTCTGCCTAAAAATAGAATTTGCTTTTGTGTATTAAAAACTATCGCAAGCCAACAGAGAAACGCAGATGGACAAACAGTAAGATAAAATAATATATTTTGAAGAAAAATAATCCAAATTGGGAAAAATAGAAGCATGGAAACTAAGTTAAGGTTTAAGAGACAAAGTTAATAGAATGTAATGTAAAAATAAGGGCTTAACACTGTTACTATGCGTTACTATGTGATACTTTGTATCACACTAACTTTTTTGGTATAAAAACATGAATTTACTTTGTAACGGGAAAACCATACCTGTGAGAGCCCTCCTTCTCACTCGAGACTGTGTGCAGTCAGTGGAACAGGAGCTAAATTTAGACCATGGGGTAAAGGTACAGTCGTCTTTGCAAGGTAGGTGGCATTCCTGGACCAAATGGGGCATTGGGCCAGCCCACCGATGGCATTCGGTCACATCGACAGATAGACCGTCACTGGAAACACACGTGATATCTAGGAAGCAAAGAAAAGACACACAGCATGTTCAAACATAACAGAGATACTTGTGAAAAAAATCAAAGAAATGGTCTTATATATTAATATGTTAGAACACAGTCAACTCTTACAGAATAGTTTATTTTTTATTTACTTGGCTGAAAAATCTTCATTACAGTCCAATTACCAAACTCAATAAGCCATATACTTTGAGACAATAGGAAGCTCTTCATTATCTCCACCATACAGTTAGAATTAATTGGCAGAGAATTAATCAAGTCTATTCACTAAAATGTGACTGCTTGCAAGTTGGCAAAAAATATCTGCATGAGCAAATTCACAAAAGTCCAACTTACAAATTCACTAAAGTCAAGTTGCATTAGCACTTTCAAAATGTCAAAAAATACACACACACTTGCATGCCCTCACCTGTAACCCACACTCGCGTGCCCTCGCAAACAACTTACCTATTAGTGAATTTGAGAGAAGTTTGGGAATTTTTGATTGGCTACTCAACTTCTTAATGAATGGACTATTGCTAAGATTTTCAAACTATAAGTCATTTGTAATGCATGAAGACATATTTAACTTACATTTAAAATACAACGGGCATATAAAATTGGCATTGAATATTAATTTTAAAAAAAGCTACAGAGGGCAGTTTAATTATTTGGTGTCCATACCATTAATCCTGTAACCCTTGTACTCTCTTTGGTAGACATATGTCTCAATATTTCCTTTACATAGAAACTTAAAAATATTATACTATACCCCCCAAGTGTCCCTGCTAAAGAAGGACAGTCCTTCTTTGGGACCATTCTTTTCTCCACTATTTGAATTACATGCTGTGGAAAGTTGTTACAAGTAAGCGCTCCCACATATGAAATCAAAATGACAGATTTTCATTATTTATAGAAATATAAAAAAATAATGATTTTCGATAGCAGGCCTTAACCCATCACTTTAATGATCAGGTTGCCTAATTTGTGAGTATTTTTAAGAAATAGATTGCAAAGTAATTTTAACTCGATCACAGAAACACAATTTTCCTTCTGCATTTGACATCCTTATTATATACCTCATTGTGAAATTGTACAGTCGTTTTATAAACGTCTCCCTGAATAGAGCAAGCAAGCAAAGACTAAAAAGTATAACTAAAGAAAAAATACTAAAATGGCTAAAGTATGTGTGTATATCCTTTATTACATTGTTGTATTTATTGTATTTATATTTATCAATATTAGTGACAATGGGGAGGGTACAGAACCTCCAAGGCAGCAAAACAAGTCTAAATATCAAAAATATATAAATAATATATACGGTATATAATAATATATAATATATATATATTATACAGTATCCCATCATTTGTACTTTCTAAGTACATATGAGTACATGCAAGTAAATAAGACTTTGAAATCTTCCATGTTGCTAATCATTTTAAGCACCTTTTTTAACTAAAAGGGGCAAATAATAATACTCCCTACCAGAGTAGAGGAGTACGGGGTAATAAATAATATTTCCAAGACAGATCCAGACTGGCCTTCCATATACATTAAGGATGTGGTTGTACAACCACCACCACCACTGACATTTTTTGGAGCAGGTTCATTTCACTTCCCAAATCCTAAAGCTGCTCCCTTTATTTTATTTATTTTTATTGTATTTTTTTTTTATTTGTTTTGCCGTAGAGCGAATGCAAGTCACAGGCATTAACATTTTAGTGACTAAACCTCCCCATCCCTAAAGTCTTACAATACACAGAGCAACATCGAAATGTTTTATCCGGGGTGATGGACAAACGGTCACATTAAATAAGGTCAAGCATCCTGCCGCTTAAGGCAGAGAAGATCTAATAAAAAGGTTTGATGGAGTAGCTGCATTCGAAGTCAGGCCAAGTTGCTTTCTTATAAGTATCCCGTTCTCGTCGTCAAAGTGACGATTGACTGTTAGATGTCGTCTTAAATCATTCAGGATCAACAATACCGTTCTCTGTGAATACAAATGGAATCGCTGTATTTTCTATTAAAGCCATTTCGGCAAAGTACATCTGAAATTCAAAAGGTTCGTGGCAGTAGCTACACAGACCCCCCCTGCAGGTACAATTGGGCTAAGGGGTAAATGGGGGTTTGCCCCGGATCCATGGCCAAAGAGGTCTAGGGTGACATCCCAATGGGAGATCTCAAATAGAGATTACTGATCTCCCCAGCCGGGCCATTAAATGGAGGACTATGCGGGGTAGGCGCAGTCTCCATAGGATGTATTAAGAGGTGGATGGAGAGCTATGACGTCATAAGTAACGACCTCAGAAGAAGGATACGGCACGAAAAAAGAGAGTCTGTGGTTGAGGGGGGGGCAAACGTAAATAGGCCACTGCCCGGACATCTTTTTGTTTAATGATGGTCCAATATGTTACCATTCTCTTCGCTTTTCTGTATCCTTAGCATCTCAGTTTCCATGCTTGCCCAGTAAAGTAAACCCAAGGCATATCTTTGTTTGTTTAGCTTTTAGTGTTTATTATCTTGTTTGCCGAATAATTATACAGCACTTACTGGCTTTACATAAATAAACTATAATCATGGTAATCGCAATGTCGGCTGCGTTGACAGATATTCAGTTTAGCATTAAAAAAAAAGAACACTTTTCACTCGGTAATTGTTGAATAGATTAACACTGGCAACATTATATTATAACCCGTTGTAAACAATTCTCCGCAATTGAAAGAGCTTTGAAGAAATCAATATTGATCTATTTACAACAGGTTTATAATAATATAAGTATCAATGGAAATAAAGTGTGCAAAGGTTTGGGTAAGATATTGAAGGCAGTGATGGCGGACGCGTGCGCCGTAACACCTTTTAGATATAACAATGATGCTGAATAATTATAGAAGGAAAGGATGGCTGCAGATTTTCAGAATGCCTATAGAAAACAAACGCTATTTATTGTTCATATATGTTGCGTTGGAGCATCCCTGCCCTAGTTGAGAAGTTATCCGAACACAGAAACAGAATTTGGGCACATTTACATTAAGTATAGGCTGCCGACACGCATTTGCACCTCTAAAGACCTAAACCTTCTTTAGTCGTTGGTCTCGTCTTAGATTCCGGAGCCATATGCCTATCCCATGTATTTAAATTCCCTTATTGTATTACCCTCTACCACTTCTGCTGGGAGGCTGTTCCAGACATTGTTTACATGTAATAATGTTCAAACACCTGGTGGTTGTTTAGAAGCTTCATCTCGCTTCAGCCTGTGAAGTTTGGTCATTTTAAAATAGCATTTTACTCCTAAATGTTGGGAACTGGGACCTTGCCTGGTCTTACTCTTAGCCTCTGGATGGAGAGCTTCGATCTCTGGGCAGGAGAGCGGTGTTTCGTCCGGCCCAGGTCCCACCCAAGCTCTGCCCATTTAAAGGCTAACTGGGACTAGCCCCACCCCCGACACTGAGAAAACCCTATATCCTTATCGTAGCCACACCCCCAGCAGACGGAAAGATCCTGGCATTGGTCAACACCCCAGGAAGTCACATAGCACACCTATAGCATATCTTTATTGTCTTTAATGCATACTAATGTTCAGGCAGAAAATTAAATAAAAATAAAAAGTAAGCTTTCTACAAAGAAATAATCTGTAAAAAAAAATGTAAAATATTAATTGCTGTACTTGGTAAGGGATTTTACATTTTATAATATAAAGCATAATTTGTGAATACATTTGTTTATATTCCTCGGTACCATTATACCAAATATATATAAATTAACAGGTAATTACATCACAGATACAGTTGCATGGAGCCACCATTAAAGCTGTGTTGGGGCTGCCCCCAATGTATATATCTTGTTTTGGATTTAATTGGCTGTTTTGGGATATTTTATCAAATTTATGTCAATAATTTTTATAATAATTTTTATAATGATAATAATATATTATCATTGTATTTGATAGCAGATAAGACCCATTCAGTCCATCTAGTCCATCTTACACGGTCGTTGGTCTCATCCAGGATCCATATGCCTATCCCATACGTGTACGTATGTATGTATGTTACATGTGTCATGAATAGCAGGCTAGGGCAAGTTGCAAAGGACCATGATGTGAAGTAGGTGAGAAGACCAGCTTCTCACTTTAGCAGTTTCAAATAATTGGACTGGTTCTTCCTGCATATCTGACTACACGGATATAGCATCTATGTCGAAATGACAAGACAACTCTTCCAAAAACACAAAAAGAAGAGGACAGGCCGTACCCAATGGTCTGACACAATGGTAATTAACCTTTACAGGCATCCTCATCTGGCAAAAAAGGTGTGCTATGTGACTTGTATCTTGTGACCAGCATACCTGGGAACTCTGGCTACCTACCTTTGCATGATTTTGTTCATTTTTGACTATTTTATTTTTTTTCCATTTTTATATTTGGGATCCTTCTGACTTACAAACTTGTGACACGTTACTAAAATGCAGCTCTTACATACAAAATAAATACCAGAAGTTATTTTATTTTAATTAATTTTTTTTGCATTATTTTTTTTTGTATATATACGAATAAGAATAAGGATTATCTGGCTCCTTCTCAAAGCTTGAATAAAGATACATTTGGAAGGGTCCATGTGAGAAACACATCATCGTTAATTGGTATTCCTAGTTACTCATGGGTTGGAAGAAACGTAAATTAATTTTCTGTGAAGCACGGGAAGAATAAAATGCTTTTTTTTTTGCGGTGGGTGTTTCTGCCGTCATAGAATTAGTTCTAAATCTGAAATTTGACAGTTCTGTGGGTCCACTTTCACTAATGAATTTTTCCGTTGCAGCCGTGATTCTTAAATTACAGAGGTTCAACGCGTCTCAAGCCATTTCACGAGAGAGGCGATTGATCCAGCTACGTGACGGCTCTCCTGTGCTTTGGCGGTTTGATAAATTAGCTAATTTTACTTTCACCACATTACTATTTAAAGAACTGCTTGTTTGATAGAGACGGCAGAGTTCACACAGTAGCTCACAGTTATGAGATATTTGTATAAAACATTAATTTAGAGAAATCAAATTAGCCAAAATTAATATATTATACACGAAGTTAACATGTTGTTTGCACAAGGCTCTCGTGTTGACTGTAAGCTCCTTGTACAAAGAACCTCCAATAAATGTTGTTATTTATACTGCAGTTGTTAGCTAATTGATAAAAAACACAGAATATGCAAATCCTACTTAATTTTTAATTTTAAGAAATATTAGTATATCCCCCTGAAGTCAGCACATTCAACGCACAGACATTAAAGTCTTCTCCAGAGACTGGCTTATCTTGCATCTGTTCTGCTGATTAATTTACTAAAAATCCCCAGGACTTTATCTGAACATTAAGGAATAAACATATTTATTTATACAGCACTGTTTCAGTGTCAGATTTACAACATGCTATTTCCAGGGAACAAATGATATACAATGTATCGTATACTAAAATAGTAAATTGTATCCATGGAAAACATGGCTCCCAGTTACAGATGAATGGGATTTGTGGGTGATTATGGGGTGTATGGCATTGGAAAGGATGCTTATTTGTCTAAATAAACAGGGTGGTGTGGATGGCATTGGAAAGAGTTGGATAAGTGTCCTTCAGTTGATCGTAGGACAGTACTGAGTATGGGTTGGTGAGCTTGTGTCGACAGGGCAGCTTGTGTTAGCGCCACTACAGGAATAGGCAGAAGAGACACCAGGGTTCCTTGGCACAAACGAGCTGGATGCACAGGACCAGGACTAGCCAAAGGCAAAAAAACTCATCTTCAGTAGGCAGTAGTCCATCTCCAATGACCATCTGTTTAGGGTATAAGACCATCAGATCTTGATAGAATCTCGATCCTCTCAAGCAAGAAGTTCACTTAGTAGCACCTTAACCTCTGCCTATAGTGAGGGATCTTGCATACGGGCGTTAATTCCAGTTATGAGCAACAACAAAGGTTCAGATTCTGATAAAGATGACCACATTGGCTCATTCTTGAAGGAGGAACTTGCTGATGTTGATTCTTCCTAATGCACCGTTAATACAATGAGAACACGTGGTTTATCTCACTGCAAGTTGCCTGTACCCCTGGATTTAGTAAATGAACCTCACTGTATTTTTTTAAATATTGATCAGCAATAGAGTTGGGTGAGCTGATGGGTTCAAGCTCAACCTCTGGATTGTCCTAGCTTTGTAAGGACAGGAGATGCATGAGTCGGAGCCAAGCTGGCCAAATGACCTCCATGCTTGGTGCTTGCACACGTCAAGATGATCGAATCGCCTACATCTTACCATTGATATTGGGTTATTCAATGTAAATTACTTCAAGAAATTCATGTAGACCTTTGCCTCAACAATGAGTTTAATTGATGAAATGCTGAACTTAGATACCATTAATATGATCAATGTAGGAGACCACGTGTGTGCAAGAGCTAAACAAACATAGTCGGAATAGATATTCAGTGATAAGATGGAAAAAGGTTCCAATGATCAAGACTATGTCTACATCTAATTTTCTCCCAATATAAAATAACTTTATAGGATGTTGCTTTACTGGGTAGCGCAGAGGAACTAAGTGAGACGGCGTGAACCGTGTTGCTGAGCCCAGAACTGATCAATGCCAGGTTGCCGAATTACTTCCATTACTCTAATTGACGTCGCACCATTTGTCATTCCTTGGCATTGCCAGCTTTCTGGAAGAATACTCTACGCCTTCATTGATTTTTGTACTCTTGCCCGATCTTCATTTAGCAGAGGGGTTTGAGTGTTTCATTCCTCTTCTCTTGACAACACGTACCCATTTGTTAATAACTACGACTGTTTTTGTCTGGGGTTCCACCATTTCTTTGTTAATATAAATATATATATATAAATATATATATATCGGTATATTTATTATATATATATATATATTATATATATATATATATATATATATTCCCCCCCCAATATATTTATATCCCTATTCTCTACTCAAAGGGGTCAAATCAATTTATTGATTGTTAGTGAACTTGCCACCTTGCACTTCTGATTTTTGCAAACATGAGAAATGTGACGCTTCCTTTCCCCTTTCTGAACAGACCTCATATTTTTTGCACATTGTAAAACGGCTTTTTCTTACCAATACGGGAAGCTTCCCGGGGGTAATGGCATTCCGCATCACCCGTGGACGTGACAGACCGGGGGCTCGCCTGCTTTTCACATTGCCTTGTATTTCCCTTTATGTGCAGTTATTAAAGCTCTTCACGCTGCCTGGCTTCAGTTTGTGTAGCTAAGTGCTAATGTATATTACATGTCAGAAATCTTGATTTCCTTGGTGAAGACTAGTTAAGTAAAAATTGAATGAACTGCACATGACCGATCCAGAACCACAATTCTACTCCGGTAGAATAAGAATATTCTTAAATTCACTCCGTGAGTTCTTCGATAAAACGTAAATAATTCTAATTTAAATTTCCTGCTATCGGTAATGCAAACTCTTGAAGAAAACACTATATTTAGGTGGTTAGAGAAAAAAAAAAGAACATTGTCTATTCCAGAACTCCATATGGACAGAAAAATGACCAAGTCTTGCTATGGGTGTTCTGGCAAGTAATGGAAATGTCCTCTCTTTTGCGGTGGATATTCTGAGATGATCCCATAAGGTAAGTAGACATAAGGGTAGAGTTAATATTATTCTAGGTTGCTGCAAATGTTCATCTTGAGTCTGTTTCTGGGCCAAGTTGTTTCTAAATAGATCAAATAGGAATTTAGACTCAGAGTGGGCCCTGAGTCAGATCTCGAGTAGGCCTTGGCGCCAATTGGCTGTGGCCTTTCCAACCCAAGTTTCTGGGTTACGGGAAATTGGGTGGGGGGACCTGGCCTGAATACCTGTTTAGAAATTAAGAGACCAAGAACCCAGAGATAACCTTATTTTGGGTGGTTAGTTACTTATTTGTGGTTTTTTTTTCCAACTCTTTAGCTGTAAATGCATACATTTTAGAAAAAGGAGGTGACATTTTACCATAATGGCAGAGGACGCTGGTCTGGCCACATTTGGCAGAGCCCATGTTGGACGGTCATATGAAGTGTCCTGGATACTGTAGATATAACAAACAGTAACTGGTGTCCAAGCGCATCGATACCATTCCAGAATTATGCAGAACACAGTCGGGGAATAATTTCCAATTAACATTTACTTGTCTTTCTTCGCGTGAACTTTCGCCTCCCTCGATGTTCCGTTGAGACAGAAAACTCTGATCCAGGCAATTTTCTTGTGATTAAGAGAATGAAATTAATTATTTAGATTTTCTTTTTATACTTCTTGGGAAGAATTGACAGCTACATAGAGAAGGTCATTTTACAACGATCCTTGATCACAGATGGCAGAGATTGGAGACGTGGCGTAAAATATTGAAGGCTTTCTCTTCCTTACTATGAACATATTCTGCCAAAAAATATAGTCTTTCTTGTTTCTGTTCCCTCTGAAAGTTGTCCAGATATAAACTGCCTTCAACGTAATATTAAATTTATTACAGCCAAAATGACGCCACAGAAGGCACTCAAATACCAAGGCGTAAGAGCTTATAGAGTAAAATGGCGGCTGTTAAGGACATATAATCATTAATTGATAAGGTGATACTCTTAAGCTTGAAGCTGGCATCATAGAGGAAATATGCATTGTGATCAGGGGAGGGCTGTCACATTTTCACCCAGGGGTAAGCAAAACCAAGTGCCTCCCTGGCCCCCACGCTGCTACCCTGACCCTGGAGAACTATTTCTGTCCCTCTTGTTTGTACATTAGTGTTTTAGCCTCGTCCATTGCCCCCAAATCAGTCTTCCTGACCTCTAGAAAACAGCCGACCACTTATTAGCAATACCAAAAATCATATCATATGTAACAGAAATCAATTAAAAGTTCACTCAATGAAGCAGACATGTGAACTCCATGGCTGGTGGGTGCCCATGAAGTAGGTGCAGCATATCAGTTGTATATGGAGCCACGTAGGCCAGCAGCCCACCTGGCATTTGCATACCTGGGAACTACCGATGTCAGCAAGACCACCCACTGACATAATCAGGACCACCCAGTAGATCCACCTACCTGAATCCCGAAACGGGCAGCTGGATGTTCCCAGGTATGGGCATTTGCCCTGGTGTGCCGGCCGGCCGGTCTGGGCCTGCTCATATTATAGTGCAACATTTCAACAAAGGGGACCTGACGGATGATTATGAATATTCCAAATGTACAAAGTTGCTTAATTAAGAAGTGATTTAAACATTTGCATTTTACACAAGAGTAAGAGGGATGGTTTGAGACATCTCTATATCAACGCCACCGCAGCAATTATAGATTCTCAAGCAAAGCAAAGCTGAGAAATATTTGCTTTTAAGAAAATTGATTTCGAGGTAGTTTTTGCTGCCATCACTGTATTCTACAAACACAAAAAAAAACTAAAAGTGATAAATTATCAAATCTGACTGGTGTTTGCATTTATATGTAGCCATTTGCTGCATAATTAATCATCATTGTAAAAAAGAAATGCATTTTCTTATACTGTCAATATTACATATATTGTTAGAATTAACTTAAACAGGCGAATCACAGTACTCAGTGGTTTGGACATTTTAGAGCGAGAGGATTACCATCCCATCGCCCTCCCCCCCCCCCAAGATTTATTACTAGGTCCCTTACGGATTTATAATGAATAATTAATATAATATAATGAAAGGTTGTTTTCTAGAAAAGAGGGGCATCAAGGGAGGAAAGAGGGGAATCGGAGGAGGAAAGAAGGGGCAACAGGTGAAGAAAGAGGGGCACAGCGAAGCAAAGAGGTGCCGGCCAAACTGAAAACGCACACATAGAATATTTTGTTTAGTTTAGTTTTTGTGTTTTTTTTATCTTCACGCACAGATAATAACTGGTAACATCTGTCATTGGTTTTTGAAATATATTACAAAATAGCTGAATTTTATGTACGAAAAAAAAGATAGGGAAAAAAACATGATTTTATTCACCAATATTAATGATATTAATGAGACCTTACCTCTGGATTGTAGACCTCGACCACATGATTCCGTAATTCCCACTAATCCCAGTCTCACCGAATCTGGAACCAGCACACATTGACCCCACGGGTGTGTGTCCCACCTGATTACAAAAGTATCAGATACAAAATATACAAAACTATTAACAGTTTACTTGGCATTTACTGGTGAAGTCACTAATTCATCTTTGTAAGCACTGAAAAAGAGCATTACGTTTTAAAAAAAAGCTAACTTTTAGAAGAAATCTAATGTAAGGAAGTTTAATTTTACTGAGAGGGTGGTAGATAAGTGGAACGGCCTCCCAGCTGAAGTGGTAGAGGGTAATACAGTGAGGGGATATAAACGAGACATAAACGAGGGGAAATAAGACGAGACCAACGACTGATTAAGGTTTGAGTCTTTACAGCAGGAGAAACGGGGAGACTAGATGGGGGCCGAATGGTGCCGATATGCCAGAAGATTCTATGTTTCTAAATAAGTGTAACTTTGGTGAAAACATGTGATCGCAAAGCCACAGCCACAATGAACATAAAATAAAAATAGTGATTTTTATAGACCTGACATCATTTTTTTAATCTTTCTGATGTTGGCAGGAAATATTGTGGAAATATTTTGTAATTAAAAAAAAAACATGAAATAGCAACTGGCATTTTATTAATTAAAAACACAGAAATGGCGGTGGATTTTGTGATCACGGAGGCACTTCGTATTAAAAAATGTAATTATTCATCGGATAAATGGCCGGATGATATCCCGTTCATTCTTTTAGATTTAATTTAGTACCTTTTCCAGCTTCTAACCAATAACCTTCAAACTGTGGTCTCATTGTCGTGGTATTTAACTCTGCCCTGTGGATACGTTTGACAATCAGCTTTTATGGTCTCATTTTCAAAGCTCTTATGTGGCGTTTTTGAACTCCCGACACTCCTTGGCGTTCGCCCGAAGAGAGAGAATCATTTCTTAGTTGTCCTTTTTGTTTTATTTTTTTACACTGTGGCGTTAATCAAAAGAACCCGGACATGTGAGAGAGAAGCAGCAGGCTGAGGCTTTTTATGTTCTTGCTTCCCCTGGTATATTACAGGACTCTCCGGGGTCACATTTAAAAGTCATTTAATAAAAAAAAAAAAAAAGGAAAATAAGCATGTTAACTCCTTGTGGGCACAGAAAGTTAAGCAGGAAGTCAACATTAAGGATTTAGGAAAGGAAAGGAAAGAAGAGGGATGGGGGACAAAAAGGAGAGACAAGAGAGGAAAGAAGAAAGGAGAGGAAAGAAGACACTAGGGAAGGGAAATATATCAAAGTAAAGGAAGGAGGTGAAGAAGGAGTGTGTGGCTGCATTTTCTTTGTTTGACCTGGAGTCTCCGGGTGAGACACTGTTGCTCCAGGTCATTTTCCTCTTTCTACAGGCAGGGGGAGTGGCACTTAGACACTCCCACTCTCCGCCCACCTTCCTCCTACTCAAGTCTATTGAGGGCTTCCCACGCCCCTATGTGTGGCTAGCCCTGCCCCATGCATAGCTAGCCCCACCTATACGACCATATAGCCCTGCCCCTCATGAAGCCACTACTCCAGAAGAGGGAGAGGTCCAGGTAGCTTTCTCTGGGTTCCCAGGTATGATGAGTACAAACAAACACTATACCTGTATCTCCGACAGATGGGGACATCTTCACACTCCCGCTCCTCATAAAGGGTATCGGGGCACTCCTGACCTCCATTAGCAGCTTGCTGTAGAACTATCCGGTAGCGTGACTGCTTCACTGACGTTGCATTCCCTACACAAATTATAAACATTTGCATGACCGACAGACAGCAATGACCAATCAGATGTAAAGATTATTTGATGATTAACATTCTGTAGCTCCAATAATTGGTTCTAAAATCGATACTATATATCATATATCATGTTCGAAAAGAACAAATTTGGGGGGCTTTGCACCTACGTTCGTTATTCTTGTGAGCGACATGTGTACAAACATTTCACTTAACCTTGGCTAAATGGTTTCTCATTTGCCTCCAATGTCTAACTTTTGTTCATAACCGTTGGGGTTGTCCTAGGGGTTCTAGGTGGCCATGGCCCCTGGACCAAGGTCTTGGAGGGAGCATAAGAAGAACGTTCAGCCTCCACCTATCTTTATCATTAAAGGAAAGATCAAAGAAGATGTGGAGCTGCCTCGGGGGCCGGTTGTGGCTGCAGCCCCTGACCTCCTATAATTACCCCAAAAAGGGGAGGATAACAGTAGCTCTTTTTATGAAAACACTTCTTTAATCGTAAAAAAAGTGAAAAGGCATGATTTCCTTCATTCCACCTTTGAAAAAATATCATGTGGTTTATTACCCCTTTTACTAAAAAATAAAACGGAATGGGTTCGATACAATCTGACGACTACAATTTCTTTTGCCGTCGACCAGCTTTTTGCTGCGTCGGTGAGGAGTTTGTCCTCAATTATTTGCAGTGAACATTAATCAATAACCTGATAAAACAAGCCTACCGGGCAGGCAAGAAGTAGGACAGACCGTCCATTCGCTGAAAAGGGTGACAACGCAGTCTGTTTTACACGGCAGAAGACAGGGCCGCATTGATTCCGCTCTTGTAGATTCAGGGCATCTGCGAATAAAACGAGCGCACGTTGGTGGGCATGGATTCCGTGCAATTCAGCTTTGGCAATTTGGTTATTATTCTAGAAATTAAACATTTTTTTTTCTTTTAATTTTTGGAGGGATTTACAAACAGGTGAAACGTTGGGGGTCCAAAATAATCACAACATGTCGTCCCCTCTTGGATTTAACAACAAAATATTTTTTTTCTGGACATCTTGTTAGTTTGTATCAATGCATCGCGCACCTAAATAGTTTAATTGTTTCAAATTTTGTCCGTTTCGTGTTTCCGGAGGAGTAAACTTTAGAAATATGACTGTGGAATAATTTTTCCACTGGACGCATTGAGCCGATACTCGATACCGGCGATAAATCTATAACGTATGTACAGCCATCCTCACATGGAAAAAATTAGAGACCAGAGGGGTCTTTTTTTGCCGTCAAATTCTATTTTTCTACGGCTGTCTCTGTAATGTTACTGTAACCGTAGCATTTTGTACAAGTTTTATACGAGACTTTATAAACTTTATTTGCTGGTACGTTATGATTTCACGAACATCGGAGAGAATACCTTTTATTGGTGACTTGTCCAGCGTTGCTCTTCATACAGAATACGCTACGGATCTGTACTCCTAATCCGCAATGAGCTTCAATGCTCGAGGTGGCATTTAATGACGAAGCTGTTGTATCTGCGGCACATGAACTCCACGGCGATGTCTCCCAGTAGAAAACCGAGCAAGGGTGACTGTTACACAAGCGATATTCATATAGTGCTTGACTAGAAGGACAGGATTTCCCACCTGAAGACGATACGAAGCTCCGTGAGTGTTACAATGTTCTTTGTTATACAATGAACAAGCTAATGTAGCCAAATCTTCTCGCTAAAGATCTAAAACCAACTACAGTGATCTAAGAACATCAAGGAATACGATTATAAATCATATAAACCTCAACTTGCTAACGCTGGATTACTCTAGAGTAACAAATACTTCGTACACACTGCTGAACTTAATAAATGTCAAGTAGGTGGTGAATGTTCATGTCATCTCATTATTTATTAAGGACCAGCTTAGCCCTTGTTAGAGGAGAAAGTCGCTGGCGTCTCTTTCTATCTCAGAGAATCTTATTTGAGCTCCACCGAGAGCTCCATGATTTGACCCTTTGGCAGGCAGTGAAATCCCTGAATTTTTTTTAATGATTTTGGAACCCCAGTTCCAAAAAAACACTGGGCAACCTTGCTTGGGGCAGAGGAGCAGTAACTGCAATGGAATTATAAGGTAGGGTAAAGATGATTAATCAGGAATGGGAGAGAAGGAAAAGGGCATCTGAACTCTTAAAATATGATATAAAATGGGCAATATGTGTACTAAAAACAACTTTAACTCCTTGCCTCCAACTGCATGATTACGAATGACCCAGGACAATGCTAACACCTGATAAGAAACATTTATAAGATGTAAACTGCTTTAATCATATGTGTGCCAGGAGATGTATTCAATAAATGTTTTGCGGTTCAAGGAACAATGTCAAATCAGTGGCCATTTTATTTCCGTATAGTAGCTTTTGCTCTTGGAGAAACAACTTGATACAAATTGTACTTTCTCTGCGGAGGGGTTGTTGTTGTTGTGAATAAATACCGTATTTATAGAATTTTGGAATGACTTACCTTCTCCAGGATATGCAAGAATCGACCTGACTCTGCTTTGTTTGCCTTCTGCGTTTTTAGTAGAGCAGGAACGGGAACATTGAGACCAGCGTGACCACTCGCTAATCACGCAATCCAGGCCGCAAGGGACTTTGCAAACCAACTGCACGGGGGGCTCATCAACACACAGCTTGTCGGAGACAGCGTGCCCTGGAAAACAAACACAAGGACACCACAGAGTCAGGGGTCCAGGTACAAGGACGAGAGAACAGAATAGCAAAAACGCCGCTGGATATATTCGCAGGACAACTCTCTACGTCAATGGGCACTCTTATGTTTATACCTGAATACCCACTGGACTAGTTGGCTATGCTAAAATAATTGACAAATGGTGTTTGTCCAGAAAAAAAAACCAAAAACATAAAAAGAACAGCTATATTGGCTCTCAATGTGTTGTGCACGGAGGATCTGCGTACCTCGTTATTAACCTCTTACTGTCTAGTAATGAATTTATAAAAGGAGTCAGCATGCCTTGGGTGGCATAAGAAGAGCCCTCACATGGTGCTGTCTGCAAGGCAGGTTCAGATTTAGGCTCCTTTGCAGGATCTGGTCAAAAGTGGCATTTTCTATCTTTTTTCATTTCACCCCCCTTTCACTTGAACGTTCTTTGGGAAATACAAACCGCTGCCAAAGTGCCGGGAAACATCTAATACCTGCGGGCCGACGACATTCTGATGTAACCGGTCACCGAAGCTCATTATTTCCCCCTGGAATTCCCGCTGAGCGGAAAGAGCTACTTTCTCCCATTTTTAGAATATGGGCAGAAGTTTTCCCCCCACCTCACCTCTCATAATCCTTCTGTATGCACAAGAACACATATGAAGTACACAGTAGTTCCTGCATCCAACCATTCTCACACCCCGGCCAACCCAGCACCAATAAAACATTATTCACAGAATAGGAATAGGAAGATTCCGCCGATGTCCTTGGGCAACAGGATGATCCTACACGTCATCGGCTTCGTGGAATATGGGAATGGTGAGTGTCCAACATCTATAATTCTGTAATGGTTCATTGCAAAGCCTGCAGTGTTCCTACTCAAGAGCGAAGCCCACCTCAACGGCCATTACATCCCAACAACAAAAAAAAACTAAAATAAAACATAGACAGCCTGGACATAACCTGTAGCTGCACACCTTTATTTAGCGAGTACTCACTATTTTTCGACAAAAGTCAGTATTCTGTGATTTTTCTAATGGTTTTCCTTTGTTTCCAGGCTCTCGACTTAACAAAACTCGAATAAAAGGGTATTTTCTGTGATTGCCAAATTAATTTAGTCTCCGAGCTCCAAGAAAGAAAGTCTGCAGTCTAGCTCAAAAGGCATTTTTAACAATCTTTTTTTTTCCCATAGATAACATTATATATTCTGGAATTTAAGGTTAAAATAAACCCATGAGTCATATTTTTTTTCATTATAAATATATTTTTTTGTTAGAATAGCTTCAAGGTAAAATACAGAACACCGTGTTGTGCATAACAATACGTGAATTGTCTGCAGAATTACATTTTTTTTTTCTGCCCTTGCAATATTTGGAGTTTAGGGGAAAATTATATTATGATGCGTTATGACACCAAATAAAAGACTCCACTTCAGACAAAAATCTTTTCCATGGAAAAGTCGAAAATTAAATGGAAAATAATGCAAATAATTGAAATTAGCTGAATTAAAAATGTCCTCAACATCTCACATCTTATATGGCTTAATGGGAACGTTCTAGGTGTTCTTGGAGTCTGGGGGGTGAAGCTCGCGTTCCGCGAGGCTCCAAGCCAGGCTCCTTTTTCTCCGGGCAGGTGAGTGATCTCTTGAGTGCATAAAATAGTAACATGTATTGATTTCTGCTTCCACGGGTATGGCCATGTGCCATGTGAAGATCGCGCATGTATAACTACGTATATTTAATACCAGACTATTTCAGAAAATGGAAAAAGTGTTCCAAGTGTTAAACCCATTGATTTATACTAATATTAACAAAAATCTGATTTTAACTCATTTTGTCCCAATAAACTCAGTTTATCTACAGACCTGGAGGCCGCCATTGTTGTCAGTCATGTGATATTTTGGGTGACTCAAAACAGCTTAAACACCACACTGAGCTGATGCTTCATGGCGATGCTAAAGAAATCCGATCCACCATAGACTTTCATTAGCCAGAGTGTCTAACTGGGTAATTAAGACTGAGCCATTCTATTGTTTCCCACAGGCAGAATGATAAGGAGTTTGTCTAGTAGATTGTTGATAACAGAGTGAGAACTCATACGAATGGCTAATATGCTGCCTGAAAACATTAATATAATAGTAATATATATATATATAATATTATATCTTAATAATACCAGTATATATATATATATATATATATATATATTAAATATTTTTGGTAGGTGTAGCCATATAAAGTTTTGGTAGGTTAGCCATTAGTAGTATACTATATATATATATATATAATATATATTATATATATATATATATATATGAAAAGCTGACCTTGTCTTTCAATAAAACTCATTTTAAGATCACTTAATGAGACTAGAAAAATAGGTAATATTACTTAATTAGGCATAATTCTCTTTCATGCTTTGAGTCTTCCCTAACACAAAGCTGTGATCTACGTATCTTTGATCTTTAAAGAAATTCGCTGCGCTCCTTCAATGAAAAGAAAAGGGGGGAAAAAAGATTTTTTTTATATTATTTATATTACTACAGCTGTGGGTTTGTATATCACATTCATAGCCAGAGAAGATAAAATAATGAAGGACCCCTTAATTATACCTCAATTTCCTTAATTACTATACTGTGAACGGTAAAATCCTCGCCGGCACTTATGCAGAAAACGGAATAGCGTTTAGAATACCGGATTAGTGAATAGGTGATTTTCTCAGCGTGACTTATGTAGCATGTATTGAAGAAACGCATGAAAACCTGTGATGTCTCGTCTAGTAGAAATTCACAAAGCAAAAGAGGCAGGTTCTTTCTCCGGCTGCTTATTATTGCTATGGAACAATACGGTACATAAATATAGGATACGTAGCAAAATGAATGATATCTTACCGTCAGCCTCAAAGCTAGCCACTCGACACGATTATCGGCTTCGAGAAGGAAAGCTAATTGTCTACCTGATCTGCTTTTTTTCATAGCATGCTTCTTAAGGAACGATAACGAAACCTGGGTCCCAAAGGGTTAATTGTCATAGAAGGTTCTGTATCGAGCCTTGGGGATGGCATTGAGCCAGACCATGTGATTAAAGATATGCTCCTAGTACTTACATTAAAATTGTCAAGTGTAAAAAAAAAGATCTATGGAAAGTCTATGGATGAACGGACTTCATTAGCATTGCCATAAAGCATCAGCTCAGTGTGGTGATTGAGCCGGGAAAGTCACCCAAAATATCACATGACTGGCAATAATGGCATATTATTGTATATTATGCAGGATATAAGTGTGATTTCAAAACATGAATACATTTTTTTAAATGTATTAAAAATATAAGGGCATTGTTGGGGCTAACAAGGGGGGGCACTTGCCCCTAGGGCAACTAACAAGAGGCTCTTCCAAAATTCAGTTGGATTTCCACTTAAAGCCATTGGGTGTCTATAGTTTTGTACCCTGGCTGTATCTTTTGGTCCATGTTATAGAGGACTGGGTGATCCGCATTGAACTGTTTTTTTGTGGTATAAATATTATAAAACTAAGCATATAAAATTAAAGGGGGGGGAGCAAAATAAGCATAGATGTTTCTTTTTTTTAATAAATTTAAACACTTTTCATTTGCGAAACAATATAATAAATGATACATGGTTTACATTCACTTCTGATCAGCTTCATAACGTCTTTAAATGAACCGGAATTAATTCCCGCTTCTTCGCTACATACTAACAAAACAGGATTTTGAGAACAATCTAGCAATTTTTTTCTTGTTTTTGAATATTGAGACTTGTTTAACTTTAGTGCGCATTGTCTGTCAGCCGAGGGACGCGTGTTAATTAACCTAATGTGTTTGTAGCAGAAGGACTCATAATTCCAATGAGGCTAAAAATCTGATCGCTTAAATGAGATATGGAAAGGGTAGAATGCACAGGTTAAAGAGATCATCTCTCCCGGCAAATACTGTGTTTACACGATAAAAGCCAGAGTCTTCATTTAACCATTTTTCATGATTTAAAATGAGTTCGGCCTTTAAAGAAACGCGCGGTCGCCTTTGGAGCCGTAATAACAGCCACGTTACAGGACCTGGAACCAAGCCTTTCCACCGCTCGGCATTTATTTCTTGTTGTTTTCTTTCCTTCTCCATTCTTCAAATGTGTTATTATCACCTTGTTAATCAACTGAAACTCAATATAGTTGAGTCCTACTTATTCTGTCTTTTGTCTACGTTTTCCTTAATAAAATCTACATCTTCGTCTTGGTTTATGGCTTTCCTTTTGGAGACCCCATTCAGTGTGGTCGGGAAGATGGTGGGGTCACATACATGATGTAGAGATCTTCACGATAACAAAAGTACCTGAAACTAAACCCAAAAAAAACCTTCTCTTTGGTCAATCCCAACCTCCCAAATATTGCTATGGTCATTATATTATATTTATACCATTACACAAGAAATATCTCCTCCATAACTGACTGATCTGCCCCTGTGGATGACCCAAATGTCCATTTTACATTTTAGCCTCAATGGTGCGCCATACTGAGGTGAGGCTGATATCTCTTTACGCTAAGCTTTTTAGACTGTTTTTAGAGGACCACATTTACATAACTATACATGGACTTTAAACATAGTCAGCAACATTCTATCCTGGCTTCCCAGAATGCAGCGTAGATACATCGATGACGTCTAAAGATGCGTCACACTCTCCATGTTGGACAGTTTTCAAATATATTAAAAAAAACTTCTTAAATGTTGCATTATTTATGTATAATTAAGGGTGATAGTCAACAGAATACATCGGATGGTGGGGGTTTCTATAATGCCGTTGAAGGTGGAGGATACAATTTATGAGATTTAAAGCAAAAGGCTAGGTTACTCTTGACTGTTAGGCTTAACGTGGATTCCGGGAGCATTTCCTGGGACACAAGTCTCACTCCAGGTACCATTCACTTGGACAGATACTTTTGAAACTTTTAAGGATACAAGATGACTTCATACAGCAGATAACTTCAATATCTAACAGAATTAATTCATTTCAGTGTTCTAGCTATTTTAATTTGCATTGGCGCCTCAATAGTTTTCATGAAAATGTTACCGTAAGTGCAACTATTGTGTTTCATAATTACCTTGAACTAGAACATAACATAAAGCCATCTCCATACAACTCTAAATGGAGGCTCAAGGTTCTGGACCTGTCGAAGCGGCTGGGAAAATTAATTGAACAATAGCTGACATTCTTATCATGCGTATTTAAGACGCTAACGTACAAACAGCCTCAGGAGACCACATATTTTATACTGATGAAGATATAAATTTCTCCATGCATAGTGATATAAAAGCAATGCTATCAACCATCAAACAACAAAGACAATTACCACGGCCTTGTATTCATATCAATGTCCCTGCAGAGTGAAAATTCATCCATACAATACATTCACCATTTATGAAAACTTACTTAAACCCAAGTAAATGAAGTCAAACTTGAGGTCACATTGAGCCGGTGCTTTTCACCATCTCTGTAAAAAGTTTTGCATAGTATCCTCCTCCGCACTTTTGCGCCGGGGGCCCAGGATTTAATTGAACATTTTAGATGAGACAAAGAATGTCACATAAAGGACATTTTGAAGAATTCTTTTTACATGTTCCATGAGATGACTTCATTGGGTGGAATAATCATGTAGATCCCGAGAAGACGGCTGCTCATATGATATGCACATAAGGATCATTCTAGCCAGTAACAATGTAACAAAGGTTTGCTAAGGTATTTAAAAGTAAAATGTGACAGAAACACTTAATTTTATACTTGATACCTCAATAACGTAATGTTCTAGGCTACTTCTCGATCCAAATAGTGAAGACTTACCGTTCTCATCCTGGCAGGTGGTGTTGACCTGGTATCGACCATGTCCGCATTCTCCATTCTCCGGAACACATTGCAAGTCTCCAGACACTGCCCATTTATAACAAACCGGATTGTCACATGGGATCGACTCCACTAAATGGGGACAATTTCCACCGGGGCCCGTGGCGTCGACAATAGTATGCCTTCTTCTCAATTTAACACCTGGAGAAATAAAAATTTGAATTAATCCAGCAGTCGAAACGTTTTGAAGGCATCTCATCATCCATACACAATTGACCAGTCTTGTCTACTCCTTTTCCAAAATGGTCACATTTATTTTTAGATACACTTTATTTTCAGCGTTTCTGGGAATTTACTAGTTTTGTTGTAGATGCCTGTACAAAATCCACATTTTCTAGAGCCACATTTTGATAGAACTGAAGTTCTACACATCTTAAAATTGTGATCTATGCTGCTTTAATTACTATTATATTATAATATATAATATATAAAATATTTTATGACCATTCATTCTTTATTCCTCTTCAAGTTTCACATTTAAAATTGTTATGCCTGCCCTGTTACATCTTATTGTTTAGAACATTGAGTATACAGTATGAACTCCAATCAGTCCTAATATTTCTTTTATTAAATCCACACAAGAAAAAGAGCCAATAGTATAGCTTTTCTGTCTTTATGTGCTTTTTTTTAATCAATATTAACCATTTTCAATAAGTTTTATAGGAGGTTACCTTTTCTCCCCTGGTGATCCAGGCAGTTTTCGTAAACGCATTGTCCCCATTCGGACCAAGCAGAGAGCAAACAATCCATCGAGCAAGCGATGCTGCATAGCTGGGAAGCGGAAGGCCTGGGTTCCACGCAGAATTTCCAATCAACCGGCCTAAAGACTAATTAAACATAATGTGTTCAGTGGCCACTCCATCCCTACCAATGGCACTTTTACGTTTTACCTATTGTGCAATACACCCTGACTCCCTATAGATTGCAAGCTCCTTTGACACGGGCCCTCCTCACCTGTTGTTTCTGTAAGGTAAATTGTTATGTTACATACTACTTGTTATGTCCTGTCTTCCCATTGTACAGCGCTATGGAACTTGACGGTGCTATATGAAAGAATAAATAATAATAATAGTAATAATAATAATAATAGTGATAATAATAATAATAATAATGTTA